>CAEMYA010000130.1:3502025-3514759 GCA_903131615.1 Diplodus sargus
GTTAGCAGTCAGTTCAAAGCATCACTCTGGCTGTGCATAACCTCACAGAGTCACTAGTGCGTCTGTAGACCTTTAGTCATGTTTTTGTTTTTGTATTTTTCTTAAAAAAAAAAAAAAGAAGTTGAAGGTTTACATCTGGTTTTTGGTACACGTACAGAATGAAATTACTGTAAAAGAATCAATTTAAACCTTTTTTTGATGGATAAACACTACTACACGTCATAGTAATCTGAAATGATCCAGGTCAGTAGGTAAAATGATGACCCACTAAAGATGTAAAATGTTTCTGCCAGGCTCTTCACTAAATAGTGTTAGTGTGCAGGTAAACACACTGACTGACTGGAAGCATGTAGAAATTCACTTGTAGTAGCTGAACGCACACATCTGCACATTACAAGTACGAATGACTGTGTGTGCGAGTGACACATAAATGGAGAGAGAGAGAGAGAGAGAGAGAGAGAGACAGAGAGAGATGAAGCTGATAGAAAGAAAGCGGTAAATGAGGAAGTGAGGAGCGGATGTTTGGGTTTTTTGAGCCCATTCATTTAAAAACACAGTGAAGAAAAGAGAGAGACAGAGACACCTGAGAAAAACCGCAATCGTGTTTAAAAACTGAGCACTCACTGGTTTTCCCGAAACTAAAGGGGCTCAGAGACGCTGAGAACCGAGGATGAGCGACGAATTGACGTCAGCAGGCGCATGCTCGACAACATCAGTCACATTATGCATACACGCATGTACGCACACATACACTCATATACATAAAAAACAGTGTGAAAAAGATAGGGGGGCCGAGAATGTTTCTTTCTGCAGAATTCACACAGAGTTTCAAACAACCACAAAGCAACAAGGAGGCACTACACAGGCTCGCCGCAGTCTCGACTTCATTACAAAGGGGCTAGACTTTGTGTAAAGGTTCTGCACTACAGCCTTGTTGTAACCGCCAATGAGAAAATCTTCATATCATTTATGTATTTCAGATTTGTGTCTGCCCTGTAAATTCGGATAACACACTTATACGATGCTCCAGTGGGGAGTGTCTAATTGTAATAATGCAGCAAGTGAAGAAATAAAATCAGGCTATTGGGCAGCAGTGTTAAAGATGCCACATGGCCTGAAAAATATGCAGATTCAAACCTTTGTCGGTATAAAAATGAAGAGTCAACATATATTACTTTCACCTTCTTTACTCATCACTGTCAATAACTGATGCATCCGAGTGATTACGAGTCCCTGAAGAGGATGAGGGACCCTGAGCAGCTGTGACATGTCACGGGACTTATGGCTCGCCTAAATGTTGGTCATCACGAGTTTTTCGTCAAGTGGATGCAAATGATGCTGATACTTTTTGAAACCGCAACATCAAAGTGCCGTTTAATTCTTGGACATGCTGTGTTTTCAGTCACATGATTGAATGTGTGTGTGTGTGTGTGTGTGTGTGTGTGTGTGTGTGTGTGTGTGTGTGTGTGTGTGTGTGTGTGTGTGTTCTTGTATCAGTTAGACGTTGCAGTTAGTGTGTGGGTGGGTTTAAGTAACCATGCGTTAAAGTTTAATATTTGCATTCATGTGGTCTTGAAAACTCCTCCAGAGTCTTGTGTACAGTGTTCTTATCCCTAACCCCCCCCCAACCATCCTACGCCCTAAGATGCTAGTCGACTTAAAATTATAGTTCGCTCAAGACACACACTAAAACGCACATGTACGTGCAATGTCTATTTAATCAAGCAGCAAAGGTTTTCAGGTGAATCATTTCTAATCTAGCCTAAACCCGTTTCCCTCATAGGAAGTGAAACAACAGAAAAGAATTTGGCTTGTACCTGTACAATATGCAGAACCAGGTTAGTCACATAGATTATAACAAATAAACTCAGACGGCACAAGCATCTCACAAAACCACATCCAGGTTATGCAACGCCAAGCGCTTTGTTTATGAGGTCAGACCCGTCACTCGCTGAGACTAGCGTTGTTTGGATCCGACCTAATGAGTCACTTGTATTCACTTGTTACCTCAGCAAAGGAGGCTATGTTTTCTGTTTGGTTTATTATTTTTGTTTGTCTGTTTGTCAGGATTACAGAAAACCTGCTGCTCCAATATTCATGCTAACTAAGGTCGAGCGTAAGAAGAGCCTTTGAAGTTCTGGAGCAGATCCGAATCACAGGGCGCTTTTGTTAACATGGCCAGTTAGGGCATTTGGCCGAGGTAGAATAACTGTCTTACACCTTGAAATCCATTACATGGTAGTAAAGTAGTACACTTGGGGACAGTGTATTCATGGGGGAAAACGAGAGAGATGAGGGATCACAGGAACAAGCCATAATTCTGGCTGTGAAGTTTGCGCTTGCAGATCTGCATGTTATAGGAGAGCACACTATTAGCCTTGGCACAGGTCTGATCACAGCTTCATTTTTTATATTGGGAACAGCTTTGCCTGAAAAGGTAGTTCACAGTCTGTCACTGACTGGCAAGAAGCTATGATACAGACTAAAATGTCACTGGACTATTTCATGCAGGACACTGTAACATGCCGCTGACCGCGAATGTTGATGCTTCAGTCTCAGTCACTGGGACATGGGGAATTTGCTTCTTCTACAAGACATAATATCTGCTGTATCAATGGCTTATTGGTTCATGCAAGGACCAATTTGAGAATGCAGCTCCAGCGACACTTACCACATGCATGAATCAGCATGCAAGCGCACATTGCGTGTGAAAACTGGGAAGTTAACCTATATACTGTACTGAACTTTCTGTGCTAAAACTTTGACATTTATATAATCTTCCATTTTTTTATGCTAATGAAGGTTAAAGGTATGTAAGATGTAAGATGTAAGATTTTTGATTCGAAACATTCAAAGATTAAGAATGTAACAACATATTTTCTTTTTTACATCTTTGTGTTGGAGGTACATCTACTGAAGTTAGCATTCTAACCAGCTAGCTCCTACGCCAAAAATCTTTATTAGCTGATCACAAATGCCTGTTGTTTTTTTTTAACGGCTATCTGCGCAGCTCAATGAGCTACAATGGTAGCGGCAGCTACAGTTAGCAGTGGTTACTCTGGTGATATGCTTCCCCCTATATGTTTGGACTATGTATTCGACAGGTGGCCTCATCTTCAATAATGCATGTTTTAATCTACAACAAGGAACTTTCATTATTTGTTGATTCCGGCAGCCTTAAGCTAAACTTTGTTTTAAGTGCCGTCCGGTGCAGCAAACTACAGAGCAGCTCTTTCGTTAGCCTGTGAGACTCCTCAATTCATCCTCAGCACTCCACCATGAAACACAGTCCTAAATCTAAGATTTATGTAATTTCCTTGTTTGCTTAAGGAGGTCAAATAGAGGAATACGTATCAAATTGAGACAGTTTCAGAATCAGTTACAAGCTCCTTGTAGAATGTTTAAGATGTGTTTATCCTAACATACACAACCACATTCCATCTTTATGGTTGCGAAAGCATCTTTCCAATTACTTCTTGCCACCACCGAGGACATCAAGCTACAGATAGTTAGTAGTTGAAAGCAGAAGTCTGACCTTTTAAGCAATATGCATCCAGTTTATACCTTGGAACTGACCTTTCTGTGAAACATTAGTTTTAAACCGTGTGCGTGTGCCACTTTCATATTTAGCAGGTTTGCAACCTGTGCATCACCACTTCAAAGAAGAATCTTGTGCACATTAAACTAAAACTATTAATCTCTGGCTCGTGATGTAGAGTGGATCAAACTTGAGCTGGGAAATCAAAAAAGATTTCAAATGGGTGAACTGTTCCAAGTTTCGCCTGTCAACGCAGCCCGGCATGTAACGATTTTGAAGGCGTGCGAGGCGGATGAATCACAGTAATCTTTTGAGTTTACTTAACACATCAGTGGCTGAGATATGTGAGAGGTGATTAAATTATACACCAAGAAGAGCGACGTCCTAACTTCCAACCCCAAAAAACCCAACATACGTGTCTCCATCTTCATCTTGACGTGTGGCCAGAGCGATGCCCGCCAGCAGGTTTTCAGTTTGGTGGGCCAGAGGGTGGCTCGGCTCTGGGGCGTGGGGCAAACAGTAGACCGGGAAGGGACCTGAGGAGGACAGTGGAAGGCAGAGAGGGAAAGAAAATAATTTAGACGAGTGAAAAATGAAAAGGCTAGCACGGCAAACAAGTCTTTTGTCCATGCCTGTGTGTGTGCATGCATCCTATTTAGTTATGAGTGAGCTAGTTTTGTCAGTGCAGGAGACTGACTGCTGGAGAATGGCTGCAGAATTGCTGACTGGACATTTTTCCTCATTGATTCAATAGAGAAACCGCAACATGAACTGCAACTCCACTGTCATTTCTTACATCGGTCACACACTAATGACTTAAGATATTGAGGAAGGGGGGGAGGGTGTGCTGAAGTGTATTGTTGTGAAAAAAAAAAGGGAAAAAAATAGCTTTGGCATTGTACAAGTAATACAAGCAATATCATTTAGAGAGCCCCTGTGTGTTTGTCTTTGGGCATAACTGTGTCTCTGTAAGTCTTACCATTCACCATGTATTCATATATATGCCACCTGCAGCGTACAAAATAAGAGTTTCCTTGGAAAACACAAGTCAAATCCATCAGATGTGAAAAAAAAAATCACTGCATAAATCTGCAGTGTAACAAAGTTTAGGCGCTATTCTTGTTTAGGGGCTTAAAATGCTCAAACTATTAACGCTTACCGTAATCAAAGGGGTGCAAAACGCGTATGGGAAAACCATTTGGGCTGTGTGCTGCCTCTTCATTCCGCCTGGGAGTCATCGGTGCCGCGCTGACTCTGCTGTCATCCGCGGCTCGTCCGGGAAAACTTTCCCTGGATGTTAAGTCCGCTCCGACCGCGGGGGAGCAGCGGTCCTCAGTCTGCGCTGGAGCCGGTGACTGCCTTTGGCTCTCCGGTTCGACGTGAAACTGGCGCTTCCTAAAAGGAAGCCGGGAGGAGGATCTGTCCGCTGGTCGTTTGCGAGAAGAGCCGGGCTCTGCGCCGGGCAGTGCGCCCCTGACCGGGCAGCGTATCTCCAGAGTGTCCGTCCCTGTGCTCGCAGGAGGCGCAGGTGAGCCGCCCGTCACACGAGCGTCCCCGGCGCGACCTTTGCAGTCCGGAGGAGTCCCCGGGCCGGCGCTCCCACGCTCTCGGTGAGTGGTGCGCAGATCCAGCGGCGCCGTGGCAACCGACTGCTGGTCACCGTTCATGGTCATGATCCTCGGCATCAACCGGGGGGCGAGGCGCGCTGGAGCCGAAGAAGTCTCAGGTGCGTGCGTGCGCGTAAAAGGAAACCTCCAGACGTTCAGTGACAGCTTGGAGGGGGATCAGTCCATCCAAAGTGTCCACTAGTGCGCAACAGTTCCCATCCCCGTGAGATCAGATGGGAAACGATCAAATCATCACCCTGTTTTCCCCTCTGTGTCACTTGTGTGTTTCAGATTACGCGTTCGGACTCATTGACTCGGAAGACATTAAGAAAGCCATTCAGGTTCGAGGAAGAGCCCGCAGAGGTTCGGTGAGGATGATGTGCGTCGTTGCCACCTATGGTAACGACTGCAGGTACACTGCAGCTGCGCCGGCGCTCACACTGACACTTGGTGCTTTCCTCTTTAAACCGAAACAACGCGACCGAGTTTTGTCAAATTATACCGAGTGAGGGAAGAGCAGACAAAACACTTCTTTGAATTCACAATAATTTCTGCATTTCCGACTTCTCTGACATCTGTCTGTTTTGCATGAGGGTTCAAAACATCTCACGCTGAATTTCTCAAGAAGTTCAAAGAGGAAAGACGGGTCGATGCTTTTGTCGGTTCGACTGTTTGGGGCTGTGCGAAAACAGAAAAACAGGACTAAATCTGAACTTTAGCTGTTGACACTCACAACATGAAATCAGGCTTTTTTCTGATTTTCACTGTACTTTTCTTTTTCTGGCTGTTTGATTACATTTGGTCTGGCAAACCCTCCTATTTCCAAACTTGGAGCAGTTTATGTGTAGTTGCACGCAGCATGAAGAGAAAGGCTCATTCAGAAAAAGTAAAACAATCCCTTCATTTTTTTATTTTATTTTTTTTAATTTTTTTTTAAGTGCATATCTTTCCTTTATTCTTAAAGCCTAACAGGCTGTCCCACCTTGTAGATCAGAGGGGGATCTGGACTGGGAACATGCAACGTGAAGAATTATATAGTTTGCAAAATGAGGTGAATCACCATATTTATAACCGTTTCTGAGATGACTTCCTTTCTGAACTTTTCTGTTCTCTCTTAATGATGTCATGGAAGGGATTTTTTTTTTTTTTATGTTATTTTGATCACATGCTTCAGTGCCTCAGGTCAGCAGTCATAATGCTGATCTTCACATCAAAAAACCATAACTCGATGTGCTATTTTTGTTGATCTTATTACAGTTTGTACATCTTGTCGGTGCCTTTAACCGAGGCTTACGGGTGGAGTTGATGCCCCAGAGCTGTCCGCTGCTCCCTCGTACTCGCTGTGGGGTGACCTGAACGCAGGGAATGAATTTTCCTACGGGGATCAATACAAATATAAAATGAATCGACTTCATAATGGACAATATTGTCCCAGTTGGGATACGTTACAGCTGCTTGTACTCCTCTTCAATCACAGCTTTCTGTTAAAGTCAGAAATGTGAAATCGTGAACTAACATTATGAATCAACAACACATGGAGGCTCAGGTAAGCCTAAAGCTCAGCCTAAGACTTTGCAAGTTGCAGTCTTTCACATGCACAACGTCAGTCAGATCGTTTATGTATTTGTTTTTCTGTTGCCACAGGTTGGTGATATGTGACCAGGCAGGAGACTCAGAGCTGAACTCCCTTAAAGAGGAATGAGGAAGAACTGAAAGAGAAGATACTAAGAATCTGACTGACTGTCTGACTGATCGGTTGACTCTGTGGCACTGTTGCCCTGCATGTGGCCACATTACTTGATCAAAACCACACACACAAGCCATAAATGTGTGTGGACAATCGTGCATATATACACACACACACAAACAGCGATCACATCTCATCTCCTTGACTTTAATCTTATCCTACTCCACCCTCAGACCAGGCTCTGGTTACCAGGGTCAATTTGGGACTTTCCTCTTTCCACTGAAGTGTGGAGCTGGCAACAGAAAGTCAAGCTTGGTGTCTAAAGTCCCTAAAAGACCCTAGCACTACACAAACATGTCTGCAGCTGTCAAGGCACTCAACCATTATGGTCTCCTCTAACATTAGGTATCACTGTGTATGGAAAAACACAGGCCTACCTCTGTTACAGCCAGTCTGAACCTGAACACATGCCTGACGGAGCTTAACGAAAGCTGAACGCACGAAACACTGACTGAGGGGTTAGCGACCTATAAGAGCACACACTTAAATGTAAAGAGAAAATTCACTAGAACCTTTTAATATTTAGGGGCCTGGTATTCTGAGACAGTGCTGCATGATCACTGCAGAGAGCAGTCATCAGTGGTGCAGATATTCCAGATAGCCGATGAAACGAGGCCCCCTTGTGTCAACAAAGCAAAGGTGCAACCAGACCCATCGAATTATGACCAAGGGGAATCTCTCTGAGAGGGAACAAACAGTTGAAAAGTGCAGTGCAAACTATTTCTGTCATTGGCTGCTGAGTAAGTGGCTTTGATATGTGTCTTTTGCAGCACGTTGCAGCATGCACGACTGGAAGAAGTGAAGAGTCATATGCTTTTAAAGGATTTATAAACTATATGTGTACAACTCTGCAGGTAAAGTAAATACAGCTGGGGAGTGACATTATAATAGTTTACAATAATGAGAATTCAGTGTCAACACTAACCTGGTAAAGCAGTTGTCTGAGTCAGTGTCTCCCTCTTGTGGAGGGCAACATCGCCGACAAATGCATCCTTTTCTCAAGGTACTTGAGAAACTGATTGAGTACTATCCACTGGAATGGTGAAAACACGTGATGACTGCATAAATAAAACAAATTCAGAGCACAAAAAATGCTGCTGCCAGCGATGGAGAGTGACTGTGTAAATTTTCTACGTACTCTACTTGAGTGTAGTTTAGTAGTACTTGAACATTACTTCCTCCATTTTCATGCTATATAACAGTGGTGCGCACAGACTTTTTGAAGGGCAGGGGCATAAAGAAGGGCACTTTAGCGCGCTTTTTGGCTCCCAAGAGGACACTTTAGCGTGTGTTTTGGCTCCCAAGAGCTTTTTGGCTCCCAAGAGGCCACTTTAGCGTGTGTTTTGGCTCCCAAGAGGGCACTTTAGCGCGTTTTGGCTCCCAAGAGGGCACTTTAGCGCGTTTTGGCTGCCAAGTGGGCAGTTTATCATGTGTTAACCAGTCAAGGGGGCAGTTTAGTGTGTTTTACCAACCAAGAGGGAACTTTGGCACACTTTTTTGGTTCCCAGGAGGGCACTTTAGCGCCCGTTTTTCAACAATTGGGCCACGAGGAGGGGGCGACTGCCCCCCCCCGTGCACATCACTGCAATATAATGCATTATTAATAATAATGTATTGGATTTGTATGGTGCTTTTTCTAAGTATTCAAAGCATCTCACAGGGTTGCAGGTTCCATTCATTCACACACAGTCATACTGGTGGTGGTGAACTACGATAGTAGCCAAAGCTGCCCTGGGGGGCAGACTGACGGAGCGTGGCTGCACATTCAGCGTCAACGGCTCGACCACCACCGCAAACATACAGCAGTCATACACATTCACACGAGGCAAGGTGGGTGAAGTGTCTTGCCCAAGGACACAACGACCATACCATGACCCAATTGGTAGGGGCCGGGATCAAACCGGGTTACCGACCCTCCGAACATAGGCCTACCCGCTCAACCAACTGAGCCACAGTCGCCCCAATTACTGTTTGGGGCGACTATTAGATAGTCTAACATAAATTGTGATGTAATATTGTAATACAATATATAATATAAAAAAATCACAAGACACCCAGCATAATTGATCTATAGGCTACAGTAAGAACTTAAATTGAGCTCCACCTGTATCAGCTTTAATGTAAGTTGCACATTAATGCATAAACAATTAAAACTAATAAAACTATTAAAACGTACGTTTATTTAGAAATGTCTATACTAAGTCAAGAGTTGCCTACTTTTACTTATGTAACTCAGTAAAAGTGACTTTTACTTGTAACCTGACTTGTATTTCTACACCATGCTACTGCTTTTTTCTTCTGGAAGCTAATGGAGACCATTTACATTTAATTTATTAAAAGTCTGACGGAACAAACTCAAACAGCTAGCGGTTAGCTGCATGTTAGCGTTAGCATGCTAACATGCTCGAATAAGCCGAGCATTTAGCCGGCTAGTAATGTTAGCTTAAATGCAACCATGGTAACCATCGTGCCGTAGTTAAGCTCAGCTGGCGTATTAGCTCGGTGACTAGCTAATTAGCTCACACGTAACGTTTACAAGAGGATTATACTGTCATGTTAGTTAAATTACAAGGTAATTCAAGAGATATTGGACTGCTAAAGATTGTGATCTGAGGATGGCGCCACAGGAATACTTTGGTAAGTAAGTACCTGGAGGATTAAGATGCCTGAAACCTGCTGGATAAACGGCTCCATGCTGATGTTGAGAGAGAAGAGACACTCAGCTACAGGTATGAAGGCCAGTGACACCTAATTTAAATTTTCTTCTGAGATTACATACTTTAGACCCAATCATGACAATAGCTAGTTAATAGCAAATTATCATTATGAGTTATTAGTCATTTCACAAGAGTCATACAGGCTACTTTGGAATATTGAGCAACCATTTTGATATGAAAAAGTTGTACTGGTTTCATTTAAGTTATCAAAAATGTTTAAATGTACTTTCCCCAGCCCTTTTAAATGTGTGAATTTGCTGCTTTTCTGTGTTTCTTTCGTGTGGTGTTGTAAATTAAATATTTTTGAGTGTGCTAGCATGATTGCAAGCATTTTAGCATGATAATATTAGATAATTAGCTGTGAGGGATTGTTACTAAGTAGCGTTACAGTTATTCAAGTACTGTAGGTACAGGTTTGAGGTATTCATACTTTACTTTCCTTGATGTACTCCTTTATACTCCACTCTAGGGTTAGCACAACATTAAGTGAGTGAATTAGTGTGGCCTAATGTTTCATTTAACGGGAGGGCGGGAGCACATTACACCAGTTTTAAAGTTACTGCATTGGCTCCCCGTCCGTTTCAGGATCGACTTTAAGGTTCTTTTACTGGTTTTTAAATGTCTTAACGGCCTTGCGCCCTCCTACTTATCTGACCTGCTTTTACCATATCAACCCTCGCGGACCCTGAGGTCCTCCGGCACTGGCCTTTTATCCATACCAAAACCAAGATCTAAAACCCACGGTGAGGCGGCATTTAGCCACTATGGCCCCCGCTTGTGGAACAGCCTGCCGGAGAACCTCAGGTCTGCAGAGACTGTTGATATTTTTATGGGAAGGTTGAAGACACACCTTTTTAATCAGGCTTTTAACTAATATCTTAAATTCTTATTCCATTCTTATGTGGTTCTATTGTATTTTATTTTGTTGCTCCAAATTTTTACTTTTTTAAAATTTTATTTTATTATCGTATGTATTTTATTCTTTTAGCTGTTCACTCCATTTACCTATCTTTTGTCATAGTTTTTATCTTATCTTATGTCTTCCTTTTTTATGATTTTTTAAGGTTTTAACTCCAGAGTTTCCTCAGGGGGGTCTTCCACACTGGGAGCTATGTCTGGGTTGCTGCTGGGGCCCTGGGCACTGGTGCCCCCGTGACACAGACTGTGACTCCTCCCGGTGTGGACGGCCCCAAAGGTGGCGTTTCCTCAATCCTTAGTGCCTTGCCATGTCTCCTTATTGGCAGTAGTAAGAGTGTGCAGGTGTGTGTGTGTGTGTGTGTGTGTGTGTGTGTGCTTGTGTGGATGTATATAGTATGGAAGGTGGGAGGGAGGGGCTTTCTTTTATATTGTTTTATTTTTCTTATGTAAAGCACTTTGTGCTACATACAATGTATGAAAAGTGCTCTATAAATAAAGTTGATTGATTGATTGATTGATTAATACGGAAGCCCTAAACGGCCATGCATTCATACATTTTATTTCCTCCGTTTTCCCGTGATAACGAGTTAATTTCCTCCGTTTTCCCGAAATAACGAGATAATTTTCTCGAGATCTCGAGATAACGAAACTTTGTTTTCTCGTGATAACGAGTTAATTTAATTTGTTTTCCCGAGATAACGGGATAATTTTTGTCGAGATCTCGAGATAACGAAACTTTGTTTTCCCGAGATAACGATATGATAAGGTGTGTGTGTGTGTGTGTGTGTGTGTGTGTGTGTGTGTGTGTGTGTGTGTGTGTAATTATTTCATATTTCATTAATTATATATTAGACACTAAATGCGGGACTTTTATTTTGAAAGTGTCTCGCTGTGAACCGAGAACATCTGTGAATCGTGTGTGTGCGTGTTTGAAGTGTGCCTGCATGATTTTTGCTGAACGTGATGAAATGATTTACTGTGCACCTGGCTGATAAAGGGCACAAGCTCTACGGTGTGTCCGAAGGTGTGTTCGAGTGTACAGGGTTCCTGTAATAAACACTTTGGACCATCAGTTAGAGAGTCTGACCATCATTCAGCGGGGATGCTACAAATTGATTATATCGTTATCTCGGGAAAACAAACTTTCGTTATCACGAGATCTCGAGAAAATTATCCCGTTATCTCGGGAAAACGGAGAAAATTAACTCGTTATCACGAGAAAACGGAGGAAATAAAATATATGAATACATGGCCGTTTAGGGCTTCCGTAGATTAACCCCGTACATTTGTTAACTACTTTAGTTAGCCTGCTAGTTACTTTGCAGATTCCCATTATGAATACAGACAATAATCAAATGCTCACCAAACTACGGAAGCCCTAAACGGCCATGCATTCATACATTTTATTTCCTCCGTTTTCCCGTGATAACGAGTTAATTTCCTCCGTTTTCCCGAGATAACGAGATAATTTTCTCGAGATCTCGAGATAACGAAACTTTGTTTTCTCGTGATAACGAGTTAATTTCATTTGTTTTCCCGAGATAACGGGATAATTTTTGTCGAGATCTCGAGATAACGAAACTTTGTTTTCCCGAGATAACGATATAATAAGGTGTGTGTGTGTGTGTGTGTGTGTGTGTGTAAATGAGTCAGTCAGTTAGTGTACGACTGTAAATAACCTTTAATGTGATAACTGTTAATAAGAACATCTTGTTTTCATTTAGTTAACTGATATTCTTTGAAGCCAGGTTATTATTTCATTAATTATATTAGACACGAAATGCGGGACTTTTATTTTTAAAGCGTCTCGCTGTGAACCGAGAACATCTGTGTTCCTGTGAATCGTGTGTGTGCGTGTTTGAAGTGTTCCTGCGTGATTTTTGCTGAACGTGATGAAATGATTTACTGTGCACCTGGCTGATAAAGGGCACAAGCTCTAACGGTGTGTCCGAAGGTGTGTTCGAGTGTACAAGTTTCCTGTAATAAACACTTTGGACCATCAGTTACAGAGTCTGACCATCATTCAGCGGGGATGCTACAACGAAATCAGGCTCACTTAGATTGTGCCACCGATATAGCTGAAGCCTTGCTAACCGTCTTCTTAGACATTCACATTAATGTGAATATTATCTATAATAGCAAGGCATAATGCTATGTCAACCTGTGTCAGATTGATTGAAAATATATGTGACACAGTGATCGATATG
>CAEMYA010000130.1:3524983-3550091 GCA_903131615.1 Diplodus sargus
GTTTCCATTACTCTGCCCATGACCTGTCATCAATAATTATCTAGCAGAAGTCAGCTGGCCACACCTGCCCATACTGTCGCTGTGACATCAGAGGAACGGAAACGATCCTCATCGAGCCCTATCTACCAGACAGCGGCCAGTGGGGGGAGGAGGAGTGTGAGGACGATGCAGAGGATGACACCCACGAGGACATTGAAATGATGGTAAAGGAAATGGCTGCCCTGAGGAAGGTGCGTGAATACATTATGTATACAAATGCACTAATTAAGTCGATGGAAATGTAGGTCTGTCGACCAAACTGGTCCAGACTTAAATAGCTCAAGAATTATCAGATGGATCCTCACGAAATTTGGTGGAGATAGGAGGATTATTTTTCATCAAGCACCACGAGCAGGTTTTAAAGAAATGTCTCAACAACTTTCGGAACTATTGGATATAATGTCATGAAATTTGTGGTAACTTTGAGATTCCACCAGTAGCGCCATCATCAGGTCGAAATTGTAATTTCAAAATGTTCTCTTTTAAAAATATAACTAGAACTTGGTATGTTGACATTGGCATTTGACTGAAACCATGCCTATGTGAAGCCCTATGATTATGTGCTTTGTTGTTTCTATGCGCTTTAAACTCATTCAGTCTATATGATTATAATCCTACGAAGTCCCTTGTTTATACAGCCCACCATTGCAAATCACAAATTTGTCTCAAGGGCCTATTGGATCTATACAGCACACAAAACCCTCTATCCTCAGACTCTCTCCTCCCTCAAGTTTCCTCCTGTGGCTTTAAAACACTGCTTGCCAGTGAAGAAGAAATCATTTAAACAAAAATAACCCACTGACTGCCTACACTGTCTCTCAGCAGTTCTCAAGTTTGGACTACCAGGTTCCCAGCTCCCACCACACCGGTCCACCTCTGCCTCCTAAGAACAGCACTGCACCACGCTGTCCATCTCCGTTTAGCCAATCCCAGACATCAGAAACCAAGACACCGGCCAAACACTCCCACTCCCGTTCAGTAGGTTCCCACTGACACTCGAGCTATTTACATATTGTTGGTGTAATGTGTTAATTTTCTCCATCCTCACAGACACTCCACTCTGAGGAATGGTAATTCATGCACAGTACTGCAGAGACTCACCAGCTATATTGTGTGAGAGTGTTGTGGAGTGTGTTGTGGTTGGTGCCTGCACAGAGTTTGTGACATTTTATCTCTTCAGCAGGCTCACGGTGGTAATGAAGCTCGGAGACGACACAACAACAAACACATAAACAGGTGAGACACAGTTTATAAGCAAGCAGTGATGGGGGAAATGTTGTAGTTCTTGAGTCTAAGTGTTAGCAGTCTTTATGGGGCGACTACTTGCTACCTAGATATAGATATTGACACTTGACATACGTTGTGCATTTAGCTTTTGCTTTTCTTTATTCCCATTACCCTCTGTTGGTGTGGTTGCTAGTCATGTCTTATCTCATGTGTATGAGACAAGATCTGTGCATTAACATCTACTTAAAAAATGGGGAATATGAATGTGTTGTGTCGGTTTCCAATGTCTATAGGCATCAGGGGGAGGAGTCACACAGCAGTGAGGATGAGCGTTCTGGTGGTTTGAGACTGCCTCAGCCCCACCCGCTCTCCTTCAGGTGAGCGGCAGCTGTCTCATTTCAGAGTATTTGCAATAAACCAATATTTTTCACCTCCTTGTTGATTAAGTTGTTGTTTCGCAACTAATTTCATGCTCTGTTTTTAACAGTGCTGAATTCCTGACGGACTCAACAATTTCTTCTTCCTCTCAGAAAAGTGTTGACAGTAAGTAATTGCACGTTATAAGCCTGTGTCCTCAACTGTAAGTGAGATTATTCTACATTATGTGGAGGGTATTATCCTTAAAAAAAATTCAAAACTGTTTGTCACACCTCCCTTTAGAGGTAGACATTTCAACCCCTCGAAATTGATAGCACTGTATCAAGAGATGAGAATACTGAATACAATTAACAATCCAGCTAAATGTTCTTATTGAAATAACATTATCTAGACTATAAACTCCATGGCTTTTTTGTTGGTGTTTCCACACACAGAAAGGCATGTATGCTATATATGCTCAAACAACAGAGCAAGACAGGCTTCTTCATATGTTGACTGTGACTAATGTCTTAGCTTAATCAGGACTGTTTTTCTTTGTCTTCCCTTTCCAGTCAGACCTGCCTGTCTTGTACTTACAGCTCTACTTTATGGTTCCCAAATGAATCATAATCATACTTTTTTCATGTCAGAAATTTGACGCAGAAAAGTGAAGTGAAACTGATAATGTTAATGACGACTCAGTTCCAGCAATTATTGCAACACATTGCATAATTTAAGCACCTTTGTTTGACGGGTAAAATGTTTCAGTCTGTTCATCTTCGCAACAATAGCGTACTCCTGCAAGGAGTGCAAGCATTCAGCCTTAAAGAATAAGCTCAGGCAGAAATGAAAATTCAGTCATTATCTACTCGGCCTCATGTCAATAACAAAAGTCAGGTGAGTTTTCATAGTCCACTAAACATTTCTCGAGTTTAATAGCGAAACCAGAGTTGCAGCATTCTCTTAAACAACTGTAGTAGATGGGGACTGGCTGTAAAACAAAAAATTAATGAATAAATAAATAACATCATCCAGCTTAATCCCTGTCTCCGGAAGCCCAAAGATCCCAATTCAATTAGAAATGACAATATTTACCCCCTCAACACAGGTGAATGCTAATGCTTTTAGCTAAGTACCTACAGTGAAGATTTTGGCTTTTCCAGAGATGGATGAGGCCAGACAAGCGTTATCATATATTTTTGTGTCTTGTTTCTTCAGTTGTTTTTATGTTTTAAGGGGAAAAGTCCCCATCTATATCAGTTGTTTAAGAGAATGCTGCAGCGCTGTTTTGCTGTAAAACTCCAGAAATATTTTGTGCACCATGTAAATTTATGTGACTTTCCGTCGGCATGAAGAGGGGTACTTAATGATGGAAATCTATTTTTCTTGGTGAACTAATCCTTTAAGTTTTAATTTTGCACATCACTAGCAAACTTACTACCCAAAACTTTATTAGCAACCTGCAGTCTAATGCAAGTCTCACGCTAGATTTCATCACTTTTTCTGAAAAGTTGATATATCTCACTTTAAAATCAAATATCATTGTTCCACAGCAGAGCCGGAGGTTGTGCAATATGATTTCTTTGCATTTTCGGCCTCCTTAGACTTTTTAATTTCTAATGTGAATTTTACATCCCAGTAAGAGTTCTTTTTTGTGTTTGTGTGTAGGCGCAGCAGCATGGCTCGGACCCTCCAGCCCTGTCAAACACAGACAAAGACAAAAGGAGAGGGAGGAAAGAAGAGCAGCAGGGCTCAGAAAAGACAAATGTGGCCTGGCAGAGATGACGAGAACAATGTCGTCCTGACAGAACCTATGCAATCTAAAGACTCTTTAAATAAGATGAGAAAAACATGTCAACTAGAATACATTAAATCAACAATCAATGAATGTAAAAATAGTTTTTGGTGTCATGTTTAACTGTAATTACGGCTGCTGCGCTGCTTAAGTCGAGATGAGTGGGTGGGACTGGCACGAAAATGGCTGAGCGAGGCCTCCTACTGTTCAATAATCACACTTTCATTACCTCCGCAGCAGGTTCAGTACTGATTCTTAAATACTGTATTGTCTCACACACTGTCTTCTTCATAATTAAAGCCTTTGCTCAGCTTTCATGGAATAATAGAAAGGCTTTATATTTCAAAGGGTAGTTAAATGGACAAATGAAGGGGGAAATGGGAGGGACTGTGAGAGAGATAATAGAAATGTGCTACCTCGTCACTTAATCCATACTGCAAGTTTGTTCTTAACACGTTATGTGGGTAAATAAAAACATAATAACTCCATCAAGCAGTTTTAAATGACCCTAAAATGAAACAAATAAAGCCTATAACTGTTACATGCTTGAGCCTCTCATTAGTTTTATTTGGTGGGATTTATTGTCTTGTGAAAACATGACCAGACAAATGAAAAGTGAATATATACCAAGTTTTATTTCCTTTTCTACATTCTGGTGTGTTGAGCCCGAGAGGGGAAACGTCAAAGGAGACAAGGCACCAGAGAAATAGCAGATGTTAGGGCTGTAAGAGAAAACAGGAATGAGTTGTCATTTAGGGCAGAGAATAGAGAGTGGAACATGTGTGGGGGGGAGAGTGAAGAAGTGGAAAATTAATTTCTTCAAGGGTTGGCTGCAAAGACGTCTTGAATCCAGTAGAGGAACTCGCACACTTTGACGTAGACTCCTGGATAGTTCGGCTGGGCGCATCCCTGACCCCATGACACCAAGCCGAAGACCTCTCCAAGACACACCAGGGGGCTTCCAGAGTCACCCTGGCAAAAATAAAAACGCAGAGTTTAGGGGCAGGATTAGCAGGCACGGATGACTTCTTTCATGTATGCACAGCTGTCTGTGGAAGCATTTACTGTCAAACTCACATTGCATGCATCTTTGCCTCCTTCCAAGTGTCCGGCGCAGAACATCCTGCGTGTGATCATGCCAGGATAAGCTTTCTCACAGGCCGCGTCGTCTATTGCGGGTGCGTCCAAACACTGCAGTTTGACGGGCATGTAAGGATCTGGAACAGGCAGAACAGGGATAGTGAGAGTCAGCTGAGTCAGCTTTGGTGAGTCGAGAAATGATATTAGAGGATAAGGCCTTCAGTATTCCTTATTATTGTGCGGTTGGTGTCGACAAATCCCATGAAAAAGCAATCTCAGGATAGTCTGTTTTTCAACAGTTTCTCACTTCTCCAGCCTGCGTTTGGCTCTCAGCTCTAAGCCTATTTGTTACTTCCTGCTGACCTTTTAAAAGACAAAAGGTTGCTTTCCATTTAGAGCGGGTCTAGACTATAGACTACATTCACACTCGAGACGTGAAGCCATCTGCTTTGACCGGGTGAGTTTAGTGGGAGAGAGAGAGAGACAGAAAGAGACACGGAGAAGCACAGCAACAACAACCGAAATAGTAATACCGACAGCTATAATAATAGTATTGTAACTAATATCAATAATAGCAGCAACTATAAAAACTACTCAAATAGAAATTTGATCAATAAGAATAAGAAAAATGGAAACATGAGTAATAATGATAATTGTAGCAGTTGACATCAAGCAGGACCACAGCAAGCTGGATCTGTCAAAATCCAGAGGTTAATTTTGAAAAGCCTTAATCATAGTGGCTTTATCGTTAATGTTTGAGTCTTCATCAGGACTTTTAGAGTTAAGAAAACAATGGTCGAAGCATTTTGGGATTTTGTATTGACGAGCCTTTTAATGATTTAGCCACTATAATAAAGCCCTTTGAATATTTTTCCTTGCACGTTTTTGAGGTGATTGGATTTGTATCTTTTTAGATTATGAATGCACAATTAGACACTGGTCGACTTTGTCGCCCCCCAGTGGAAGCCTAAATAAAAATTCACATCTACAGACAGCTATGCATGCTGCCACCACCGCCCTCTCCCTACCCAGCTTGGACTATGGGGACCTTGACGCGAATAGTTAGAAGGCAAACCCACCCTCGCCATCAGGGGCGGTGTTACCCCAGCCAGACACAGAGCAGGGGAGCCCCCCCATTGGGCAACCTGTGGGCAATGGGATTGGTGCGACTGCATCAGTCACCTCCACTGGGTGGTAGAGCTTGATCAGCATTATGTCGTAGTCCAGAGTCTGGTAGTCATACCTGCACACAGAGAAACATAAAATAATATCAGACAATCGTGAAGTTGTGATGTCATCAGGCGGGGTCCATCGTTTTTTTTTGTTCACTCACTGAGGGTGCCAGATGATGTTTTCGGTCTTCAGGAGCTGCTCGGTACCCTCGAACACGCGCAGATCGTGGTCTCCCAGGATGATCTGCATGGCATAGGGGCTGAGAAAGAAGGAGAAACGTGCTTGAAAAATGTGGAGGCAGAACATTTTTTATTTCTTGTAAGTCTTAATCTCTCAATGTTATTTCAATTTTTTTAAATTTCATTTTGAGATTCAACAGATGTCCTCAACATATGGTACTACACTGAAAAGCTTTTAGTCTTCCACCTACAGATGTTATTCTATATTCATTTTTTGTCTTAAAGGGGGAAAAAAAAGCATCAAAGACAAGTGGTAAAAGAAACGGACGGCGCGTGTGTTTTTTCTCCATCAGTGCACACTTACTTGTACCAACAGTGGGCAACTGACATCACCCACTGCTCGTTGATGAGCACCCCACCGCAGAAGTGGTAACCGTAGTTGAGGGAGGCCATGTATGGACGAGTGTGAGGCGAACACTCGTACCCGCCAATGATCTTGCCATCATAGCGGGGAACTGCAGCTGTCACACACAAACACACACAGAAAAAGAGATTGAGGGCAACAGAAAGAGTACAGTTTGTGTTTCAGAGTTATCTCCAAGCACAACCTTCCATCACATCACAGTTCACATAGACAGCTGTCCTCTCTAAGAATGTATGTGTGCTTGTATCCTTGTCTATATCTGCGTCTTTACCAGCAGCTCCGATCATCAGCAGCAGAGCCAGCAGTCTCATGGTGTCAAGTGATTGATCAGAAGACACCTGGACTCACCTCGGCACATATTTATATCCTACCAGCCACGTTGTGCCCGGCCCGATCTCCCCCCCCCACCTCCACTCCTCCCTCTTTCTGTTGACCCCACCTGTGTCCTCCTCACACTCTGTTCTTACCTCTCAGAATTAAGTGTCGACCTAAATCTGCTCTCTTATCACGCTCCTGTTTTCATGCCGCTGCACCTGTGATTATGTCATCTGTGCACCTCTTTAAGAAATGTTGGCCAAGGTCTCCGCACATATACAACACCTGTTTAAGGTTCTCTCATGGGTCACTCATTGTTGGCAAGCTACAGCATACAAAAACAACCATCTTTTCGGCTTGGTCTGGATTTTTTTTTTTTAAAAGGGTTTAAAAAAAGAAGAAAACTGCAGCAATAAATTATTTTATTTTTTTCAAGAAAGAGACTTGATTTGGCAGATGTTTTCTGAATCATAGCTTGGGTTAAAGAAAGAAATAAGATAGGAAAATGTGCTTTCGGGTGTCCTTGATTAAAAGCCAAGAGAGGTGAGAAAGAAATCATCTGTGGTCTCAGAAGTAGAACGCTGAAACAACATGCTGTGTGGGCTTTTTCTGTGTCAGACAGCAATCAATAGCTGTTGAGCTCTAATGAGTGCAGCTTCAAGTCCATTCAGTTTTATTTATGCAGCCCAGTATCACAAATCACAATTCCCTCAAGGGGCTTAACTGTCTGCACTGCATATGTCACATAACCTGTCATTAGAACCTGGATTTGGGAAAAGAAAAACTCCCTCGAATAAAATCAAAAACTAATTTTCTCCTATTGTATAAAACTGCTGTGAAGAGGGGTACGCATGTATCAACAGACACATTTATTTAGCTGCAGAAAATCTACAAAATGAGCAGAGCACACCTGACACTCTCCAAGACGAAAAACATGTAAGATGTGGCTCACTTATTAACCAAAAGGATGAAAGTGGCACACAAGAAGATAAGGATATTTGTCAGGGCAGGGGATGGGCCGGGAGGAGTGGACACGAGGAGTGGGTGGGTAGAACTGCGTGGAGGTGTGGAGGTGCATGGGAGGACACGGACCAGTAAAAGGTATAAATGCAGGGATTGATGGGTTATTCTCGTCCAGTCTGGTCGCAGGAAGGCTTGTGTCAGCCACGAGATGATTGGTCTGATTCTTCTCGCACTCCTGGGTGCTGCAGGTAAAGCACATGTGCATGTACGATGGTTTTAGGGTTGTAAAAAAAATAAATAACTGTGATAAATACATAGATTTCTGTATTTTCTTGACGCCACAGCTGCAGCACCTGCGGACGACAGGATTGTGGGCGGCTACGAGTGCACGCACAACTCACAACCCTGGCAGGTGTCGATCAATATCGGCTACCACTACTGCGGCGGCTCCCTCATCAACGACCAGTGGATCGTCTCCGCTGCCCACTGCTGGCAAAAGTTTGTATTAATGTCTTCACATTAACGCCTGAATTGTACCTTTAAGTAGAATTCTGATCATTTTGTTTCTTTGCCTCTATTTCAGCCCCTATTCTCTGATGGCCATCTTGGGTGACCACCACATCTGGATGCATGAGAATACGGAGCAGTACATGTCAGTGGACGCCATCTACTGGCATGAGCTTTACGACTACCAGACCCTGGACTACGACATCATGCTGATGAAGATGGCGCACCCCGCCACTGTGAACGATTGGGTCAAACCCGTCAAGCTGCCCACAGAGTGCCCCACACCCGGTGAAATGTGTATGGTGTCCGGATGGGGGAACATCTACACTGATTCAGGTCAGGCGACATTAAAGAGACATTCAAACATTTCGCTGACGATAACAATGTTTATGCTGTTGTGGTGAGATCAGCTGAAGAAGGTGACAAAGTTATTTATTAGTCACATAAACAACTAAATAAGCCCTCAGAATGACCAAGAAGACTAATAAATTGAAGATGTTAAAACTTCTTCTCATACAACTAAAATGTTGGAGTGTACTTCACTTGGTAATTCTGAGGTAATCAGTTTCCTGATGTTTTTAAAGTCAAGTCAACTTTTAAAATTTACAGTGCAGTATTATGTATCACTTTATCTGAAATAAAGTAAGTAACAGTAAGTCTGACTGACTTGAAACTGGACACACAAGTCCTGATTAAAGTACTCTACAAAACGGCCCACTGGATCATATTAAATGCTGGCATAAATTGAAAAACAGTAAAGTGACATCTGCTTTTTCCAAATTTGACTCAATCAACACCAAACTGGGCACACAACATCGTAGGAAGAACATGGCCTCCATCAATCGAAAAAGCCTCGCACAGGGCGGGGCTTAGAAATGATTGGCTGTAACCGAAAAACCATTGGTCCAATCATCATAAAACTTGAAAGATAACTTCAGGCCATGTTTGGGAATAGATCTATTTAAGCATGTTGAGCCTAACCCATAGGGGGCACCATACTGAATATACTGAAACACCAAAAATGTGTACCTAACCTGGTGGACAGAAAAAGCTCTTTGGTGCTTGTGGCTTTTGTCTCAACCGGTTGGGCTGAAAGAGCGCCGATTATTTTAAAAGTTCTCAACTAAGATTCTTACGTATTGCCCCTTTAAACAACATTTTGGAGAAAGTGGTCTGATATTCTCCGGTGATGTTTCTTCATCTTTTTCTTTGTGGTCTTTTTTCTGCAGTGTTCAACCCCTTCGAACTTCGGTGTGTGGAGGTCCCCATCGTCTCATTTGAGGATTGCGACAGCTCCTACCCCGGCTTGATCACCGACCGCATGGTGTGCGCTGGATACAAGGAGGGAGGCAAGGACGCCTGTCAGGTATTTCCACACAGTCACACAGAAGATAGAATACGGCTTGGTGGATTATTCGCATGTAAAAAATAAAAATTGAACATGGTGATATAATGCACACATAAACTATTTTCTCCTTTTTGCTCTGCTTAGGGTGACTCCGGTGGTCCTCTGGTGTGCAGCGGAGTCCTGCAGGGTATCGTCTCTTGGGGCTATGGTTGCGCTCAGCCCAACCAACCAGGCGTTTACACCAAAGTCTGCGCTCTGATGCCTTGGATTGAAGATATTCTCACCAGATACAGCTAGACTGTGATCTTCCATCACAGCACTTCATGAGAGAGGGGAAACCGGAGAGAGATTGAAGACGAAAGGTGGTGGGTGGTGTCAGGGAGAAATGCAGTGGGAGGGTGCCTGAGAGAGAGCCACAAGGAGAAACAGCGGAAAAGAGAGAGGAAAGGAGATGTGGGATGTTTCTAGTCAGGGCAGAATCAATAAAATCAAATAAAATTTTGTGATGCATCAGTGTGTTTGTTATTGTTGACAATACTGTAGAGCTGCAACCACTTTGCGCGACTGTACAGCTTTTCTGAATATTTTTGATTCTGTGGTGACTTTTGCTCCAAAACAATTTTAGACAGTCAGTATGAGAATGAGCTTTTTTTTCCTTCGACCCACCGCACTCGCAGCATACGATTTTCATCAAAATGAGACATGCACACGAACACAAACTCCTGCTTTGATGTTTTATAATAAGTGAATAGCATTTAGCATTCGAAAGCAGTTCGACAAGAACATCCAGAGGTTTTGTCAGTCGTTTAGTTTTCTCTGAGTACGTGACCATTGGCCTCATTTTGATTCTCTGTCTCCTGAGTGCAGAAAGCTTTATGCACATGGAAAGGAAGGGCACAGATGTTGCAACAGCCCATTTATCAAAGTCAGTATGGTACAAGAATCTGAAAAGGAGTTCAACTTCCACTGAAATTTGTCGAAAGAGTTCCATTCAGAACTGAAAAACTCAGCCACGAGTCCTTTAACGAAACCCCTTGAGGCAAAAATTCAAAGGAAAGAGCAACCGTTTTTCTTGAAACCTCGAACACAATGTTCCTTCATTTTTTTCCATCACAGTCTTTTTCAGCGAGGCCATTTGACTGTTTGCCAACATCAAGTCTGAGGTGATGAAAATGTTTTAAAGGTCAAAGTCAATTTTATATATATAAAAAAAAATCGGATTTAGGTTGTGGATAGTGTGCTCACACCTGTAAGGTATTAACTGCTAAAATGTGGATTTTAGGAGGCTGATGCAGTTTGAGGTCAACTAAACCTGTGGACGCTCCGTCATCATCACAGTTTAGTCCAAACAAGACAAACATTTAAATCAGTAATTGTTTACTCTTTTTAGAGCAATATCCAGTATGAGATGATTGATTGATTGATTGATTGTCGCACTCAAAAACTATTGGGGGCGCCAAATCGCAGGAAAATTGACTTAAACGGTTTTCTACATGCTGTTATGCTGCTTTAATTCTGTAAGGTTCTATAAATGTGTGCAAATAGATAAAGAAAAAGCTTTTTACGTTACTCAAAGCTTGAACTGATGCAACACACACTCACAGTCGCACGTTTTTGATTGATCATTTGAAAGCATCAGTCAGTCAGGGCAAAAAGAAAAACACCATCTCAGACCACCGTCACCATTCCAGGTAAAAAGTTATGACGCCCGAAAAAACACTGCAATTACCTTTAGTCTTCGAAAAGAAAAGAAATGTCATGCTCGCCATAATTGCCTTGTTTTCTTGTCCATGAAAGGTCAGTCGAGGTGTTGAAAATCAGCCATCAGCTGTCAGCTACGCCGAAAGTGACGGCCCACGTCTGACACATTTGCAGGGAGAAATAGACCGCCCGAAATCAATCGATGGACAGTTGCACAGAAATATCTCCCATCTGTTTTCCACAGACAGAGGAGATTGCAATGCACCTGCTGCCCCGTCCAGGAATTCATCATTATCACAGTGAGATAAGATGCAAAAAAAGGGAGATGATGGAATGAAATCTGACAGGGTGACAGATTAGTAAATGGACGACAAAATGTAAAATTTAAAGTCCCATTTAAAAATCGTTTTGCATATCCATTTGTAATTAATATATTCATGATTCAAAAGGCGGGGGTATGAATTTGAATTATTAATTGGCAACATCCACAGCAGACGTCTCTCCTCTATTGAGTTGGGAGGCTTCTATGGCTGCATAATGTAGAAGTACACAGGTCCTTTCACAGGAGCTGCATTACAAATCCATTCAAACAAAGAGGGTTAAAAAACATCAAACAAATTATTTAAATTAGTGATGAAATCCTATTGCGGATATGAAACTTTACACAATGATAATAATAATAATAACATTATTTAAAAAGCACAGAACAAAGTTTAAATAGTTTGAGAGGTAATGGATTACATGCTATAACTAACATAAATCAGACCAGATTGCATTTTCAAAGGTCCTATTTGTAGGAGAAGTTCATTCTCGAGTGTCGGTCCCAACTCGTCAAAAACTGGCACTTTGGGATTGTAGAACAGGTCGTCAACTGTCAGACTTTCTTACAAATAGGTCCCTGAAGTGTGTAAATAGATTAGAGCCACATTGTCAGTGATTACTTGAAAACTGAATAAACTTGATTTTGATTACTTATTTAAAATATGGCAATTAAAAGATGTTTACCCTTGTTTCTGTGAATATGGAAAAAAGTCGTACAAGTACCTAAGTTACTCCTTTCAGGTTGCCAGATTGTTTCATAGTTTGAGTTTGTGGTTTGTTATTTGCTATTTTATTTCAAAGTCCTGTGTCATGTGTTGCTATTCATTTAATTCTTTTGTGTTATTTTTTGGACTTTTTCAGTGTTTACCTACATTCACCTGTTAGTTAATCAGCCCTTGTGTGTGTATATAGGTTCCTAAAGATAATGTGTGTGTGTGTGTGTGTGTGTGTGTGTGTGTGTGTGTGTGTGTGTGTGTGTGTGTGTGTGTGTGTGTGTGTGTGTGTGTTGGTGCATGCGTGTGTGTGTGACTACGTTTTAAACTCTGGTATGTAAGAATTTTGGTTTAAAGCATTCAACACATTTTTATAAAAGTATAGTTATAAAAGTAGACTGAAAAAATCAATTTGTCAAAGACATCTATGACTATGCTGTGTTGCAGAGATTTCTACTGAAGTTAGCATGCTAACCAGCTAGCCCCGTGCCGTTAATTACGTCAAGAGGTAATAGTAAGAAATTAAACACCAACACTCCCCCGGTGCTCTGAGCTCCCAGTCCAGACATAATCAGCTAATAGGAACGCTAGCTGTGCAGCTAGCTGTGCGGCTAGCTGAGCTAACTAGCTACTGTTACTCTGATGATATGCTGCCCTCTGTTTTGAATTTGACACATGGCCAGTTCTTACATATTGTACCTTTAGATCAAAACAAAAATATCTACTGAATTTAGTTAATTGAATTGTTGTTGGGTATTCATAATGGAAGAAACACATGAATGTGAATTCAGTGGACATTTATAACTTTCAGAGCCTTCATACTTGGTGTAACATAATGCAGCACAGTAGCTGACCAGGGAAGTCGGCCATAGTGACGGACTAAACTCCAAAATAAATTTAGATGATTTCACATAAAAGAGACACAATTTATGTGCTTTTAATTGTTTATGTTTTCATATAGTCCAATACAGAATATGAAACATGAACAGCAAATGATGTTGTGCTGCTTCACTTGACTTGTCATTTGGATCAGACTTAATAGCTGGCCATGGTGGTCTCCAGCCAGTCGGTGAAGATGCAGACCTTAAATGAAAAAGACCAGTGTCAGAACAGTAAATAAGCATAGAATTCCTGTACAGGCTGACAGAATAAACTGATTACAGCGTGTTGATATAATGTAGTTTTTTTAGGTTCACCTTGGCGTAGACACCAGGGTGGTCCCTCTCAGCACATCCGTAGCCCCAGGACACAACACCCTGCAGCTGACCGTTGCACACAACGGGGCCACCAGAGTCACCCTGAGAACAGAGAGGGTAGAATGAAACCTAATACATGACAGGGTCATTTTATACCAGGCATAAACTTTGAAATACACACCTGGCAAGAGTCCTTGCCTCCCTCCAGGTATCCAGCGCAGAACATGGCATCGGTGATCATGCCGGGGTAGGCGTTCTCACAGTCCCTGGTAGACAGGATGGGGATCTCCAGGCACTGCAGCTGGTCGCCGCTAACGGCTGGAGATCAAGAGAGGAAAGAAAAGGATTCAGCTGGAGCTGCACCTCAGTAAAACACAGATGTGGAGAGCACAGTGCAGGTGTTACGACTCACAGCTCATGGTGTTGCCCCAGCCAGAGACTCTGCACATGGTGCCAGCGGATGCACAGCCGGTGGGCAGAGCCACAGGCCGCACGTATGAGTTGAGGGTGGCGGGCTTGCTCAGCTTGATCAGCATGATGTCATTGTCGATGTTCCAGGAGTCGTAGTTGGGGTGGCGGATGACACGGGAGGAGTCGATGTACTGCTCGGTGCCCTCGCTGCGGGTGATGTCATGCTCTCCAAGACGCACCTGAACACGGCTGGACAGGACAGAGAGGATTAGTGGCAGCTGAGCTTCATGTTAAAAGCAAATTAATTCCAATATGTAAAACTTTGCCTTCACAATATCAAGGAGTGACATACGACTTGTAGCAGTGAGCAGCAGACACAACCCAGCTCTCGCTGACCAGGGAGCCACCACAGAAGTGGTAGCCAGAGTTCAGAGACACCTGATGGGGCTGGGAGTGGGCCTGGCACTCATAGCCTCCGACGATCTTGTCGTCATCCAGGGCAACTGGAAACACACATGACAGCAACAAGTTAGTAGTTTGCTTAAAGTAACCTCTACTTTCAAAACAGATATTACTTTGAATGCAGAATGTCCTTAGTCGAGCCCCAAAGTCTTCATTCAGTACTGAAGATTGTTAGAGATCAATCAGCCATTCTCAGATTCAATCCCTCGTTTAAGGGAGATTGTTTGGTTACTCTGGACAAAGTTCTGGGATAAAGGCAGACAGACTGTCAGCAGAAAAGATCTGCTGGAGAAGATCTTCACACTCACAGGCAGCTCCGACGAGCAGAACGAAGACGAGACACCTCATGGTTGCTGTGTGATCCTGTCGATGAGAGGACTTCACCTGCAGCCCTGGTTTATATCCACAGTCAGGAGAGCTGCCCCGCTCTCCGCCTGTTCTTATTGGTCAGTGAGGAGCCAATCTCTGTATCTGGATGCTGATATTAGGTTATTCATTTCCAGAATTAGAGAAAAAACCTTAATTGTAGAAGTAATGATGGTTTTCTCGTCAGAAATGTTTGGAAAATCACAAAGGAAAGTATGAATATGGATCTTATTGGTTCCTGAATTATGTATTAATAATGTTCAATAATAATGATGTGATCCATAATATATAAACGATAAAACTCTTTTTTGTTTTATAATCACTTTGTTTGTTATACTACATCATTACTACATGTCTATTAAAAGCCACACATGTCTCATCAGACTAACACTCACAGCCCAGTTATTGATTAATTAACATTAGGAGTGACTTTTGTTTCGACCTGCATGATGACAGAAAGGATGGACATCTTAATATTCTTTGTATTACTTCATATCAATCAGCTTCATTTCAAACAGAAATATTGTTTTTATTTGAATTCATTTATATGTCGGCTGTAGTCACTCAGCTGAATTATGGTTTAGATGCAAAATAAATTCCATCCTCTAAAATATGATTTATTGCTATTAAGCACAGTTTACCTTATCACCACTTTGTCCAACTCATCCCTGTACAAAAACTTCAATAATGAAACAGCCTGCAAGGCAGGTGTCTTTCACAATAAGTACTTACTCTTACTTTTCATGTATCTAACCCTTTGTTTTGGTAAAAGTTTGATTGTACCACCTGTTGGTTGAAAGTGTTTCTCTGCTCACATTCTTCTATATTTAGAGGTGTGTGGACACAGTATCTCTCAGCTGTGTGTTTCTCAGCACCTGTTTACCAAAAAACTAGGACCATATCAGGTCATGAGGTGGTCAGGCCGCCTTTGAGAAACACATGATAATCTTTATAACATCTTTTACAAGGCACTTTTCAATAAATAGCTAGAAAGTAGCGCTAGAGGAGGTACTCAGATCATGTACGCCTTCGTGTGGGATCACAGCCATCATCCAGGATGACCCTGGCGATGCTGCAACAAGTTGGTCTAACATTAAAGCTGTTCTATTCTACAAGTTGTGATGAACTGACAGCTTGTCCAGGGTGTAACCCGCTGCTCGGAATGTCAGCTGGGATCGGCACCAGCTCTCCGGCACTAAGAAGTCATGGACAGTGGATGGATGAACGGATACTCTATAAGCGTTGCTGGAGTTTGACCTCTTTAATCTTATCTTCGCTGGCGAATAAAACCAGATTGCAGTAGCCTATAGTAGATGCACAATCGTGAATGAAAGGCAACCTGCTCTACAAACAACAATGAGCAGAACAAAAATCAGAGACCTCATGGCTGCAGTGTGTGACCCTGTCAGTTCCACTCCAAGCTGCAGGATCGGTTCAATTATTGCCACTGAAAATAAAAGCGTGAAACACGATATTACTGTACCGACCACCAGATGGTTCATTTCAGTTGATTGATCCATAAGTCGAGGAGTCGTAGGCTTGTGATCCAATAGGATTCAACCTAATATGGCAGGAACAGCTGGATTATTCACATGATGCCTTTACTCAAGGCTGAGTCACTTGATCAGTGTTTGAAAAGTGCAACATAAGACTGTCTTACCTCGCAGTGAAAGTAATACATTTCCTAATCTTAGCTTCTACGTTCAACTTCTAATCACTGTTTGACAATATATTTAATTGATATGGCATTCAAAGGGGAACTATGAAGTTTCAGAGTAGAAAGTAAAAATTATAAAATGTATCAATAATAATAAAGCAATTTTTCAATTTCAAATCCATTAGTGAATAAACAAGCAGTTCTCAAAGTAAATTAAGGTCCCCAGAATACTGTCCGAAGCTAGAAAGGTGGCAGGGTCCGCCACATAGAAACCAAATAATAAAAAAAGTGTTGATTTTTTTGTTGTCGTTCTTTAGGGTCAATTTATTCAGTTTATTCAGTCATTAAAACGAGGGAAGTTTGTTCATTCAGTTTGCTTGGGCTTAATTAAAATCAGTAGATGAAGATCTTTCTCTTCTGATTAAAATGTCTCCACTAAAACTACAGAGTGCAGCTAAAACAGTCGCAGTAACCGAATGTTGTGCATTTAAATTAAAACACTGTCATTTAAGAACATCAATGAAAATTTGAAAATGTCATAATCATGTTCTCTGACTGTTAATGAAGAAAAGTGCTGCAGTGGATTATAAATCCTTCTAAACGCTGTGTGGATTTTGAATGTTCAGACTGTAATTGTTGATGAAATCACGCACCTGTTCGTGTTCATCTTCCACTAATATCTGTGTGATTCATGCATATTTATCAGTAGAAAGCACTTAGCGACAACAACATTTAATGTCATATTTGTGGAATTAAAAAAAACAGGAGGTAAAAAAAATGTAATAGGGAAAAGACGATGGCACAGAGTAATGAATTAGCACATAACAAGGTGAGTAAGTATTGAGGAAATAAGAGAGAAAGCAACTCATACAAAATGAGTGAACAATCTGAAAAAGTACAACAGAGAAGGACACAAGTTTGTTTGAAGTGATTGAAAAGCATTTAAATTGGACAAACAAAGCTGAGCCAAATAGAAAGCATTACTATAATGATACTATGATATTACTACAATACTGTATTAACTTAATACGTTATGGTGTAATTAATGCAGTTAGAGACGTTTTTATGTTTAATTTTTTGATGTTCAACTTCTGATCGCTGTTTGATGATCTGTTTAACGATGATGAAGTTTAACAGTCACTAGAATTTCAGAACACTTATAAAAGTGTGGAAAAATGCGATTAATATTCTATTATCCCAATACCTTTAAAGCTATATTATGTAGAAATTGGCATTCTGTGTGATTTTGCGCCCCCTGCACAGTTTCTGAGTGCAATTAAGTCATAAACTACAATCGCAGGTCCGTAACAATTTGTCAGATGCAATGTAGGTGCTAACTACAAACAAAACTCATGACATCATAGCAACAATATATGTTGAAAATGTGTATGTTGACGTAAACATGTATGTAGCGCTGTGAGCCTCCCCTCTCACTGGAGTCACATGGGGCAGAAACAAGTGATGGGGGAGCAGATATCAAATCCTTCTGAACACTGTTTTGTTTGTGTTTTGAGTCTTCAGACTGTGACTGTTAACGGATCCTGCACCTGTTCCTGTTAATCTTCATCTAATATTCATGTGATTCATGCATAATCATCATGTAAAATTGCAGCAGCTCTATTATAACATCTCAGTTCATTTGTGTAGATTTTTTGGATTAGTTTTTGATTCATATGTTGTCAGTTTGTGCTTATTGTCATAATCTTTCAATATCATTTTTTATTGAAACAGTGTGAAAGGAACATCATCAGATAACCTTTTTACGACAGAAAAGCATCCTTGCAGACGATTTCATACAGCAATTCTGAGATTAAGCGATTTTGTGTCTTGCTGTTGTCTCGAGTCACTTCACTGAATCATCATCTTTTGAGGCGTCCCATCCAGAAACACGTGGGCTGGTTTTCCTGTGAAAACAGCATTCAACAACAGTGGTTGTGAACGAGGCCATCTGCAGAGCTGCAAACCAGGCCCTCACAGCGTAAATCCATCCACGTCAAGGTTAATCATTGCCAAATAAACTCTGTGCTGAATATAGATGCAATCTATCTAAAGCGTACTCCGCAAAAATGCCATGTGGGACATCAAAGTTTGGAAATGATCACATGTAGACAAGCTAATGTAAAGATAGTAAATGCATGTCATATAAATCAAGCTGTTCGTACAAATGTACACATTTCCTACATTGAATTTTATTTTATGTGCATTAAATAGTTGTATACCTGATTGACAGATTGACAAAAAGTGAAGAAAAAAATAAAAATAAAATAACTTTACCCATGCAGTCTGTCAGTACAGACACCTCACTGCCAAGAAAATGTTTGCTTTTCCATTACCCAGAAATCATTTTTCCAGGATCCTGATTGATCAAAAATACACTTGGGGGTGTGTTCAATGCTGGAAGGTGGAGAGGGATGATTTCATATAAACCAGGACTCTACTTCGGGTCGCTCATCGACAGGATCACACAGCAACCATGAGGTCTCTCGTCTTCGTTCTGCTCATCGGAGCTGCCTGTAAGCACACGTCTTTCTTTTTGTACTCCTTGTTTCTGATCGCTGAATTAAATTAATGTTCTCTTCGTTGCTGACTGTTTGGCCTCTTGTGTGTTTCCAGTTGCCCTGGATGACGACAAGATCGTCGGAGGCTATGAGTGCCAGGCCCACTCCCAGCCCCATCAGGTGTCTCTGAACTCTGGCTACCACTTCTGTGGTGGCTCCCTGGTCAACGAGAACTGGGTTGTGTCTGCTGCTCACTGCTACATGTCGTATGTCACTGCTTGATGTTATAAAAAAACATTTTTGCATAATGGGATTCATTTGCTTTTAACACGAAGCTCAGCTGCCACTAATCCTCTCTGTCCTCTCCAGTCGTATTCAGGTGCGTCTGGGAGAGCATGACATCACCCGCAATGAGGGCACCGAGCAGTACATCGACTCCTCCCGTGTCATCCGCCACCCCAACTACAACTCCTGGAACATCGACAATGACATCATGCTGATCAAGCTGAGCAAGCCCGCCACCCTCAACTCATACGTGCAGCCTGTGGCTCTGCCCACCGGCTGTGCTAGCGCTGGCACCATGTGCAGAGTCTCTGGCTGGGGCAACACCATGAGCTGTGAGTAGTAACTCCTGCACTGTGCTCTCCACATCTGTGTTTTACTGAGGTGCAGCTCCAGTTGAATCTCTTTCTTTCCTCCCTTGATCTTCAGCTGTTAGCGGAGACCAGCTGCAGTGCCTGGAGATCCCCATCCTGTCTACCAGGGACTGTGAGAACTCCTACCCCGGCATGATCACTGATGCCATGTTCTGCGCTGGATACCTGGAGGGAGGCAAGGACTCTTGCCAGGTGTGTATTTAAAAGTTTATGCCTGGTATAAAATGACCCTGTTATGTATTAAGTTTAATTTAACACATTCTACCCTCTCTGTTCTCAGGGCGACTCTGGTGGCCCTGTTGTGTGCAACGGTCAGCTGCAGGGTGTTGTGTCCTGGGGCTACGGATGTGCTGAGAGGGACCACCCTGGTGTCTACGCCAAGGTAACCTTAAGTAGATGATATTAGATCAATGCGCTGTATCCAGTTTATTCTCCCAGCCTGTACTGCAATGCTATGCTTATTTGCTGTTCTGACACTGGTCTCTTTTGTCATTTTTAGGTCTGCATCTTCACCGACTGGCTGGAGACCACCATGGCCAGCTATTAAGTCCGATCCTGTGATCACCATCTGACTCTGCTGCCTTGATTCTGTCATTCAAACAACAGTATTGCTGTAAATGTGCAGCCGTTTTCCATCTGAGTCAATAAAATCTTAAATATTCAATTCAAGTTTCTTTCTGTTTTTTGCCTGTTTGTTCCTACATCATGGTGGAGTCATCACAGTGTTACCACCATGCTTTGATATTCCACTGAAGTGTTTTAGCAGTTTACTTAATGACACAGGAGACATTTGTCTGGAGGCTGAGCTGATAAAAATACAGACTGAATAAGCACAAAAGAAGAATCGAGGAAAGCTGACACTGTAAAGCAAATTGCTTACCATTGGTGTAATGTAACTAAACACATTAATCAAGTTTACTCAAGTACAATTTTGATGTACATGGATTTTACTTGAGTATCTGCAATGTATTACACTTAATGCATTTCAAAGGCAAGTCTTGCAGCTACTTTTGCTATTAAAATGAACTTAGACATGATGATGCATTGTTTTAAATTAAAGCGTATGCATACCATACAGGCGTTTCCTGGTGATCTGGCTGATTGGACATATCGTATTAAAATGTTGTATGAAACTAAGCTGGGATTTACATGAAGTCTCCAGGCACTAATAAGAATGATAAAGTTGTAACTCGTCCCACAACAGAACTCATTTGTGCAAAAAAGGAAATGGACCATTATGCATAAGAGGTACTCTTACTAATTTAAGTACTTTTTCCTGGTAGTATTAATAATTCTGGACTTTTACTTGAAACACACAGCCTGGAACTACTGGGCCCCCTTTCACTGTATAGTGGGCTATAGCGGGCGTCACATTACTCAATTAAACTAATCAGGGTTTTGTCTCCAATTCCTGTTAAGTATTGATATTAAACAGCGGCACTCGTCTGAGTTGAGGGACAGGTATGTGGTCTTCGACTGGTGGACCCTCTGCCTCGGTGTTTCACAATTATCATTCCAATTGAGGACTCTGTTTGCAATTTCATTTACATTTACAATGAGGGCATTTAGCAGAAAAACGAGGAGGAGGAGGAGTTCTGCTGTGCATCCTTATGTGTATACTAGTGATGCACAGATCTCAGTCCCTGGACCAAGTGGGGAGGGTCATACAAATCATTCATCATTCTTTCATATTTTAATAATTAAATTAGGAAAATACATTTTAATGGCATCACCTGTAGCAATCTTCCAGCAACAGAAATCATGTATTTCTCTCCTTTACACAATTTTGAACCTCACTTATATTATTTTAAGTGTTTAAGTGAAACACTGCACCTCTAAAAGTATGTGATTTATGTTCAAATAATCAAATCTGTTTCTCAGATGGCTTGTTGGTTTGTGCAAGACTAAATTGTGCTACTGAACAAATTGTCTCTGGTTTGAATGGACATCAGTTAACAATGAGCCGTGACACGCTGCAGCATCACGTTGTATTGATTATTAATGGAACAATCTTACACCATCTTGGATGTCAAAATAAGGACGTAGAGTAGATCCAGGATGAGCAGCAATCCCCTTGTTTCTACTGTATGTTTGAAAGTGGTAAGCAACTAACACTGACGGTAAATACAATGGAGTTGGAAGACGGAGACAGAAAATAGAAAGAACAAATGATTTTCAAATAAAGATGTAAAACTTTATTGACTCAGATGGAAAATGGCTGCACATCTACTAAAACACAGTTGGTAGAATGATAGAAGAAATACAGCAGAGTCAGATGGTGATCTCAGGTTCAGGCTTAATAGCTGGCCATGGTGGTCTCCAGCCAGTCGTTGAACAGGCAGACCTGTGAGTGGAGACAGAACGAGGTGGGTTAGCACCAACAGCCAGCAGCAAACATGGACAACTTCAACCAATATAAATATATATTGTAGGTTCACCTTGGCGTAGACACCAGGGTGGTCCCTCTCAGCACATCCGTAGCCCCAGGACACAACACCCTGCAGCTCACCGTTGCACACAACGGGGCCACCGGAGTCACCCTGGAACAGAGGGAATAAGACCAATAAATAGGATGAAATATGACCTAATCATATCAATGCTGTAACTGGTCCACCAGAAGGATCACTGCAGAGTCCTCTTGTCACACACCTGGCAAGAGTCCTTGCCTCCCTCCAGGTATCCAGCGCAGAACATGGCATCAGTGATCATGCCGGGGTAGGAGTTCTCACAGTCCCTGGTAGACAGGATGGGGAGGTCCAGGCACTGCAGCTGGTCTCCACTAACGGCTGGAGGTCAAGAGAGGAGAGAAAGAGATTCAACTGGAGCTGCACTTCAGTAAAACTCAGATGTGGAGAGCACAGTGCGGGAGTTACTACTCACAGCTCATGGTGTTGCCCCAGCCAGAGACTTTGCACATGGTGCCAGCGGGGGCACACTTGGTGGGCAGAGCCACAGCCTGCACGTACTGGTTGAGGGTGGCGGGCTTGCTCAGCTTGATCAGCATGATGTCGTTGTTGATGTTGTAGGAGCTGTACTTGGGGTGGCGGATGACACGGGAAGACCTGATGAACTGCTCAGTGCCCTCGTTGCGGGTGATGTCATGCTCTCCAAGACGCACCTCAACACGGCTGGAGAGGACAGAGAGGATTAGTAGCAGCTGAGCTTCATGTTAAAAGCAAATTAATTCCAATATGTAAAACTTTGCCTTCACAATATCAAGGAGTGACATACGACTTGTAGCAGTGAGCAGCAGACACAACCCAGTTCTCGTTGACCAGGGAGCCACCACAGAAGTGGTAGCCAGAGTTCAGAGACACCTGATGGGGCTGGGAGTGGGCCTGGCACTCATAGCCTCCGACGATCTTGTCGTCATCCAGGGCAACTGGAAACACACATGACAGCAACAAGTTAGTAGTTTGCTTAAAGTGCCCTCTACTTTCAAAATAGATATTACTTTGAATGCAGAATGTCCTTAGTCGAGCCCCAAAGTCTTCATTCAGTACTGAAGATTGTTAGAGATCAATCAGCCATTCTCAGATTCAATCCCTCATTTTAGGGAGATTGTTTGGTTACTCTGGACAAAGTTCTGGGATAAAGGCAGACAGACTGTCAGCAGAAAAGATCTGCTGGAGAAGATCTTCACACTCACAGGCAGCTCCGACGAGCAGAACGAAGACGAGACACCTCATGGTTGCTGTGTGATCCTGTCGATGAGAGGACTTCACCTGCAGCCCTGGTTTATATCCACAGTCAGGAGAGCTGCCCTGCTCTCCCCACGTTCTGATTGGTCAGTGAGGAGCCAATCTCTGTAGCTGAACATATAGTTTAGGTAAATTATTTCCAGAGTTGCAGAAACAGGTGAGGATGGCTTTTCTTGTCAGCAAAGTTTGGACAAGGAAACGCATGAATAAGGCTCATTGGCTGCTGGATCACATTAATTGTGCAAAAAGTAAAATAAATCTCTCATTATCTACAATATATGAACAATGTTTCAAGTTAAACCGGTTTTTGTTTTGTCATCACTTTGTTTTTATATGATCATGCTGAAATAAAGCATTTATGTCAAATCAAATATTACATGTCTGTTAATGGCCACAAATGACTCGTCTCAAAAGATTAACACTCACAGCCCAGTTATTGTTTTATTAACATCAGGAGTGACTTTTATCTTGACCAGCATGATGACAGAGGATGCATATTTCATTAGCCTTAATTTTCCTTTTTTTAAAAATCTGGTTAAGAACTAAGAACAACTACATTGTACTTATATGCAGTCTTAAGGTGAAGGCGCTGTGCTGAAACACGGTGACAGTCACAAAGTCTTTGTACTGAGAAATGTTTTTTAATCAACTTCATTAATCTATCAGCTGCAGTAACTGAGCTGAATTATGGTTTCAAAGCTAAATTAATTATATATTCTTAAATGTGACTAATTGGTTTGAAGCCGTTTTACTCAGCCCCACTTTGTCCAACTCATCTCTGTATAAGAATGTCAATAACTAAACAGCCTGCAAGAGAACTGTGATTCACAATAATTATTTCTACTACGACTTTATTTACTCAAAGATTTAAATGCAGGCTTTACTGTTCATCCGTTTTTTGTAAAAGTTTGACTCCAACCCCTGTTGGTTGAATTGACTTGTGTTTCTCTGGTCACATATAGTCACCTTTGTATTAAGAGGTTCAGGTTATTCTGACTAAAATAAATAGAAATTCAAACATTTGTTTTTCCAATCTTGAAATAAGAACTCATCATGAAAACGAAAAAAAGTATCCAAAATTGAGTGTAATAGTGTGAACATTTAGCATTTAGCCCCATTATCTCCTGGGCATATAATTATAAAAGCATGATGTATAATTCAAGTTCAGACAATACCTGACAATTTGCATACAAGTTATTTTCCTTTGAGGCTTGTAAACCAATTTTAACATGAGCCGCACTATTTTAGCATTAAAGTCAGGCACTGAAGTGCTAAATAGATGAGGTTTTATTTCACTTATGCAACATATGATTGATGCTTTTTATTGGATTGCTTGTTGGTGCAGGACTGAACTGTGCAGTTGAACAAACTATTTCTGGTTTGAATGACATCAGTTAACTCTTAACTGTAACATGCTGCAGCAGCACATTTTATGGCATATTTTTGGAACAACAAAGTTTCATTTCACCAGTTTTTACATCAATATCATGAACAGTGGATACAAGACGAGCAGTATTCACCTTGTTTCTACTGTATGTTTATGAGTGGTAAACTATGAAATACACTGAAGGGAAATGTGGTTGTGAGCACTGTGGTGACAATACAATGATTTTGGAAGACGTGCAAAAAACGGAAAGAACAATTATGTTAAAATAAAGATGTAAAACTTTATTGACTCAGATGGAAAATGGCTGCACATCTACTAAAACACAGTTGTTAGAATGATAGAAGAAAGGCAGCAGAGTAAGATGATGATCTCAGGTTCAGGCTTAATAGCTGGCCATGGTGGTCTCCAGCCAGTCGTTGAACAGGCAGACCTGTGAGTGGAGACATAACGAGGTGTGTTAGCACCGACAGCCAGCGGCAAACATGGACAACTTTAACCAGTATGACTATATATTGTAGGTTCACCTTGGCGTAGACACCAGGGTGGTCCCTCTCAGCACATCCGTAGCCCCAGGACACAACACCCTGCAGCTCACCGTTGCACACAACGGGGCCACCAGAGTCACCCTGAGA
>CAEMYA010000130.1:3557887-3581222 GCA_903131615.1 Diplodus sargus
TGGTCCCACTCACTAAACAGTCCGGGCGGCGTGCGCGCTAAGGTTCCGGTTACGTGTTTTTTGTTCCGGTCTTGAGGCAAAGCATCGACGTTAATTAATCGATGCTAAATCGTCACGTGAGGCATTGCGATGCATCTCCACATCGATGAATTGCACCCACCTCTAGTTTTTACCGTTTCTTCCTGCACACAGACACAAAACAAACGTGATGGCAATGTTCGTGAAAAAGCGTGGCAGACATTATTTACCCTAAGTCCGGTTTTGGACGTGCCGGTGGGTCCGGTCCGTCGACTCAGGAGGTGGGCCGTGTAAGTTGGCTAGCGGCTAGCAGCTAGCTACACACGAACATCCACAGATTCCAATTCCACTTTCATATCCTCGCGTCTCCAGATCTCCTCACACCCGAACAGACTCGGTCCGGACTCGTTTAGTCTCATTAATCCACAACAGTCAGTTTAGATGCACAGAACAGAACGGGACCGAACCGCCGGCAAAATCCCTGTCCGGCGACTGCAGGTATAAATCCGCTTGTTTCTTAAGGTATGTCGTGGGCTTGAGCTCTGTAGCACATGGCTACGGTGTGCAGTGATTCGCCCTGGTGCGCACGTGACTGCATTGGCTCCGGTGGACAATGCTCATGGAATGTGTAAAGCATTTATGAAACAATTTATTAATGGTATCATTGTAGTCCAAACAAATCTGATGTTGCACACCCTTGAAGCACGCAGTAGCCATGGTGAAAGTCTCAGGTCAGTCTGATCCTGATCCGCAGAGATATTTGAGGCACACACACACACACATACACAGACAGACAGAGATTCCTTGCTTTTATAGAGAGATGAGTAGCTAACATGAGTCGTACAAAAACTTTCATTTAAGTAAACTCTGTGTACACAAACAATGTTCTCAATGCTCGTGTTCTTGTGTAGAGACCCAAGTGATACTACGAGTAAAGTTTCATGTTGTGTCGAGCCTTCTTAGTGTTACGCGTAAGAGTAGCGTAGTGTTACGCTACTCTTACGCTAGCAATTTTGATGCTAGCGTAAGAGTGCCCCTGCACTCCATTGAAAATTAGCTTGCCCGAAAACGAAACTACGTTAAAAATCTTAAAGTGCGTCTTTCGTTGTAATTATGCATTTACATAAAGGTTTGACTCATATTCAATCACAAATAAAGCCTTGGTTGCTTTTTGGTGAGATTTTCACTTTAATTTCTATACAGAGCTGCTGTGTTTGCCTGTGCAATGTCCCCTGAACACGAACAGATGGTGTGAAACCTTCATGAAAAAAATCACAATTCTAAAACCTGCTTTCGAATCGTTAAGTAAAAGAAAGGTAGTGGTGGAAATGCTTGTTGTGGATTTTGGTTCTCTTGAAGGCTGTATAATTATTGATGTTTATACATGGAGATCAGTTGGACAAAGTGGTACTAAGTGAAAGTCTGCTTAATAGCAATAAAAAAAAAACATTTTTTAGCACACCATTTAGTTTGTACATAAATCTTAATTTAATTGAGTAACTAGAGTATAACTGAGCATAAATTCGGTGTGACTGTCATTGTTTTTAGCACAGGGACTGCACCTCAGTACTGCACATAAGTACAATGTACTTACTCTTAGATCTTAACCAGAAGTTTTCTTGAAGGAAAATTAAAATGTCAAGATAAAAGTCACTTCTGATGTTTATAAATCAATAACAGGGCTTTGAGTATTGATATTATGAGACAAGTCATGCGTGGCCATTACAAAACATGGAATAATGATGTGGGGATTTAGTTTGGAAGCATTTCATTTCATTTCATCAGTCCTTTGTTTTATTTTGATAGTATTACAATAATTAAAATGAAGACAACACAAACACCAGGTTTAACCAATCACGTAATTTAGATATTATTGATCAGAGAAGATTTATTTTACTTTAACACAACAAAATGAGAAATACATAATCCAGCAGCCAATGTGATCCATCTTCACTTTGCCTTAAGATTTTCAAAACTTTGCTGACAAGAAAAGCCATCCTCACCTGTTTCTGCAACTCTGGAAATAATTTACCTACTCTATACATTCAACTACAGAGATTGGTCAGTGAGGAGCCAATCAGAACGTGGGGAGAGCAGAGCAGCTCTCCTGACTGTGGATATAAACCAGGGCTGCAGGTGAAGTCCTCTCATCAACAGGATCACACAGCAACCATGAGGTGTCTCGTCTTCGTTCTGCTCGTCGGAGCTGCCTGTGAGTGTGAAGATCTTCTCCAGCAGATCTTTTCTGCTGACAGTCTGTCTGCCTTTATCCCAGAACTTTGTCCAGAGTAACCAAACAATATCCATAAAACAAGGGACTGAATCTGAGAATGGCTGATTGATCTCTAACAATCTTCAGTACTGAATGAAGACTTTGGGGCTCGACTAATATCTGTTTTGAAAGTAGAGGGTTCTTTAAGCAAACTACTAACTTGTTGCTGTCATGTGTGTTTCCAGTTGCCCTGGATGACGACAAGATCGTCGGAGGCTATGAGTGCCAGGCCCACTCCCAGCCCCATCAGGTGTCTCTGAACTCTGGCTACCACTTCTGTGGTGGCTCCCTGGTCAACGAGAACTGGGTTGTGTCTGCTGCTCACTGCTACAAGTCGTATGTCACTGTTTGATATCATAAAAAACTATGTTTTGCATTTTGGGATTCATTTGCTTTCAAGAGGCATCATGAAGCTCAGCTGCCACTAATCTTCTCTGTCCTGTCCAGCCGTGTTGAGGTGCGTCTTGGAGAGCATGATATCTACATGAACGAGGGCACTGAGCAGTTCATCAGGTCTTCCCGTGTCATCCGCCACCCCAAGTACAGCTCCTACAACATCAACAATGACATCATGCTGATCAAGCTGAGCGAGCCCGCCACCCTCAACCAGTACGTGCAGGCTGTGGCTCTGCCCACCAAGTGTGCCCCCGCTGGCACCATGTGCAAAGTCTCTGGCTGGGGCAACACCATGAGCTGTGAGTAGTAACTCCTGCACTGTGCTCTCCAAATCCATGTTTTACTGAAGTGCAGCTCCAGTTGAATCTCTTTCTCTCCTCTCTTGACCTCCAGCTGTTAGCGGAGACCAGCTGCAGTGCCTGGACCTCCCCATCCTGTCTACCAGCGACTGTGAGAACTCCTACCCCGGCATGATCACCGATGCCATGTTCTGCGCTGGATACCTGGAGGGAGGCAAGGACTCTTGCCAGGTGTGTATTTCAAAGTAAATCCATGGTATGAAATGGCCCTGTTATGTATTAAGTTTAATTTAACACATTCTACCCTCTCTGTTCTCAGGGTGACTCTGGTGGCCCCGTTGTGTGCAACGGTGAGCTGCAGGGTGTTGTGTCCTGGGGCTACGGATGTGCTGAGAGGGACCACCCTGGTGTCTACGCCAAGGTGAACCTACAATATATATTTATACTGGTTAAAGTTGTCCATGTTTGCTGCTGGCTGTCGGTGCTAACACACCTCGTTCTGTCTCCACTCACAGGTCTGCCTGTTCAACGACTGGCTGGAGACCACCATGGCCAGCTATTAAGCCTGAACCTGAGATCACCATCTTACTCTGCTGACTTTCTTCTATCATTCTACCAACTGTGTTTTAGTAGATGTGCAGCCATTTTCCATCTGAGTCAATAAAGTTTTACATCTTTATTTCAACATGATTTGTTATCTGTTTTGTGCCTGTCTTCAACATCATTGTATTTGTCATCACATTGCTCACAACCACACCACATTTAAGTATGAATAGATTACCACTCATAAACATACAGTAGAAACAAGGTGAATACTGCACGTCTTGTATCTACTGTTCATGATATTGATATCGAAACTGGTGAAATGAAACTTTGTTGTTCCAAAAGTCTGCCATAAAATGTGCTCCTGCAGCATGTTACAGTTCAGAGTTAACTGATGTCATTCAAACCAGAAATAGTTTGTTCAGCTGCACAGTTCAGTCCTGCACCAACAAGCAATCCAATAAAAAGTATCAATCGTGTGTGGCAAGTGAAATAAAACCTCGTCTATTTAGCACTTCAGTGCGTGACTTTAATGCTAAAATACTGCGGCTCATGTTAAAATTGGTTTAAAAGCCTCACAGGAAAATAACTTGTGTGCAAAGTGTCAGGTATTGTCTGAACTTGAATTATACATCATGCTATTATAATTATATGCTCAGGAGATAATGGGGCTAAATGCTAAATGTTCACATTATTACACTCAATTTTGGATACTTTTTTTCGTTTTTATGATGAGTTCTTATTTCAAGATTGGAAAAACAAATGTTTAAATTTCTATTTATTTTAGTCAGAATAACCTGAATCTCTTAATACAGAGTTGACTATATGTGACCAGACAAACACAAGTCAATTCAACCAACAGGGGTTGGAGTCAAACTTTTACAAAAAAACTAATGAACAGTAAAGCCTGCATTCAAATCTTTGAGTAAAAAAAGTCGCAGTAGAAATGATTATTGTACATGATGGTTTTCTTGCAGGCTGTTTAATTATTGCTGTTTTTACAACATATATTAACAATGTAACATCCTCTATAACAAACTGTAACGTCCGTCTTTATGCTGGTGATACAATCCTGTGCTGTTGTGCTAAAACTGCATGTAAAGCCATTACCATTTTTCCAGCAAAATTTTGGCAAACTGCAACATTCCCTTTTCAAACTGAAATTCATGCCCAATGCAAACAAAACCAAATTCATATTATTCTCAGGAACTAGAGATAGCGCAGACATTAATCTGCATGTTACCAGTCTAACAGGACACAGTATTGAAAGGGTTTCTTTGCACAAATATTTGGGTATCTGGTTGGATGAGAAACTCACATTAAAGTTTCATTTTAAACACACTTGTACATTCATACTAATGTTTCAGATACCCATTCTCTTCATTCACTCTGCAATTTTGTTTGTTGTTTCTGCTGTCTTAACATAATTGAAAATGAGGGCTTGCCTTCAATGATCATTTGACACTTAAATAAAGAATGAATGCATGACTGACTGACTGACTGACTGACTGAATAAAGAGATGAGTTGGACAACGTGGTGCTAAGTTAAACTGATTAACAGCAATAAATCATATTTTAGAATATATAATTAACTTTGCTTCAACACCATAATTCAGCTCAGTTATTACTGCCGATAGATAAATGAAGTTGATTAAAAAACATTTCTCAGTACAAAGACTTTGTGACTGTCAGTCTATTTCAGCACAGCGCCTTCACCTCAAGACTGCACATAAGTACAATGTAGTTGTTCTTAGGTCTTAACCAGAATTTTTTTTAAAGGAAAATTAAGACTAATGAAATGTGCATCCTCTCTGTCATCATGCTGGTCAAGATAAAAATCACTCCTGATGTTAATAAAACAATAACTGGACTGTGAGTGTTAATCCTATGAGACGAGTCATTTGTGGCCATTGAGAGACATGTAATGTTTGGTTTGACATAAATGCTTTATTTCAGCATGATAATATAAAAACAAAAAGTGATAACAAAATAAAAACATGCTTAACCAAACACATTCTTCGTATACTGTAGATCATGAGAGATTTATTTTACATTTAGCCCAAGAAATGAATCAATAATCCAGCAGCTAATGAGCCTTGTTCATACGTTTCCTTATCCAAACTTTGCTGACAAGAAAAGCCATCCTCACCTGTTTCTGCAACTCTGGAAATAGTTTACCTAATCTATACATTCAGCTACAGAGATTGGCTCCTCACTGACCAATCAGAACGTGGGGAGAGCAGAGCAGCTCTCCTGACTGTGGATATAAACCAGGGCTGCAGGTGAAGTCCTCTCATCGACAGGATCACACAGCAACCATGAGGTGTCTCGTCTTCGTTCTGCTCGTCGGAGCTGCCTGTGAGTGTGAAGATCTTCTCCAGCAGATCTTTTCTGCTGACAGTCTGTCTGCCTTTATCCCAGAACTTTGTCCAGAGTAACCAAACAATCTCCCTAAAATGAGGGTTTGAATCTGAGAATGGCTAATTGATCTCTAACAATCTTCAGTACTGAATGAAGACTTTGGGGCTCGACTAAGGACATTCTGCATTTAAAGTATAGTCTGTTTTGAAAGTAGAGGGCACTTTAAGCAAACTACTAACTTGTTGCTGTCATGTGTGTTTCCAGTTGCCCTGGATGACGACAAGATCGTCGGAGGCTATGAGTGCCAGGCCCACTCCCAGCCCCATCAGGTGTCTCTGAACTCTGGCTACCACTTCTGTGGTGGCTCTCTGGTCAACGAGAACTGGGTTGTGTCTGCTGCTCACTGCTACAAGTCGTATGTCACTGCTTGATATTAAGAAATCTACGTTTTGCATTTTGAGATTCATTTGCTTTCAAGAGGCATCATGAAGCTCAGCTGCCACTTATCCTCTCTGTCCTCTCCAGCCGTGTTGAGGTGCGTCTTGGAGAGCATGATATCTACATGAACGAGGGCACTGAGCAGTTCATCAGGTCTTCCCGTGTCATCCGCCACCCCAAGTACAGTTCCTACAACATCAACAACGACATCATGCTGATCAAGCTGAGCGAGCCCGCCACCCTCAACCAATACGTGCAGGCTGTGGCTCTGCCCACCAAGTGTGCCCCCGCTGGCACCATGTGCAAAGTCTCTGGCTGGGGCAACACCATGAGCTGTGAGTAGTAACTCCTGCACTGTGCTCTCCACATCTGAGTTTTACTGAAGTGCAGCTCCAGTTGAATCTCTTTCTCTCTTCTCTTGACCTCCAGCCGTTAGCGGCGACCAGCTGCAGTGCCTGGACCTCCCCATCCTGTCAACCAGGGACTGTGAGAACTCATACCCCGGCATGATCACCGATGCCATGTTCTGCGCTGGATACCTGGAGGGAGGCAAGGACTCTTGCCAGGTATGTATTTCAAAGGAAATGCATGGTATGAAATGGCCCTGTTATGTATTAAGTTTAATTAACACATTCTACACTCTCTGTTCTCAGGGTGACTCTGGTGGCCCCGTTGTGTGCAACGGTGAGCTGCAGGGTGTTGTGTCCTGGGGCTATGGATGTGCTGAGAGGGACCACCCTGGTGTCTACGCCAAGGTGAACCTACAATATATATTTATATTGGTTGAAGTTGTCCATGTTTGCCGCTGGCTGTCGGTGCTAACACACCTCATTCTGTCTCCACTCACAGGTCTGCCTGTTCAACGACTGGCTGGAGACCACCATGGCCAGCTATTAAGCCTGAACCTGAGATCATCATCTCACTCTGCTGCCTTTCTTCTATCATTCTAACAACTGTGTTTTAGTAGATGTGCAGCCATTTTCCATCTGAGTCAATAAAGTTTTACGTCTTTATTTTAACCTAATTTGCCTTTCTGTTTTGTGCCTGTCTTCCAACATCATTGTATTGTCGTCACAGTGCTCACAGCCACATTTTACTTGAAGTATGAATAGTTGACCACTCGCAAACATATAGTAGAAACAAGGGGATTACTGCTCAGCCTGTATCTGCTGAATAACCTGAACCTCTTAATACAGAGATGACTATATGTGACCAGAGAAACACAAGTCAATTCAACCAACAGGGGTTGGAGTCAAACTTTTACAAAAAACATAAGAATGGTAAAGCCTGCATTCAAATGTTCTAGTTTAAGAAAAGCAACAGTATAGGTAATGATTGTGAATGATGGTTTTCTTGCACGCTGTTTATACAACATATATTAACAATGTAACATCCTTTATAACAACCTGTAACATCCGTCTTCATGCTGATGATACAATCCTGTACTGCTGTGTTAAACTGGACATAATGCCATCACAATTCTCCAGCAAGCTTTTGACAAACTGCAAGTGATCATAATAACAGCGTTAAAATAAATCGCGTTACTATCAGCGTTATTTTTTTCAGTAACGGGAAATCTAACTAGTTACTTTTTCTACCGTTACAACGCTGTTACCGTTACTGGCAATTAGATGTGGCACTTTATTAACTGAAGCTACTCATTGAAGCTGTTGTCATCCAACTTGGCTCTCAGCCACAGAAGCTGCAAAGCTGTTTTTTTTCCTTTGGTGAGGGAGGAGGGAGGGGCGAGACAGCTGCATAAGTGATGACTGATGGCTGAGGTAGAGTTCGTAAGCCAATCAGAGGCAGTGTTAAGTTTACACACAAACCTCACACGCACACAAACTACCAGAGATAAGCTGCAGCAATGGCGAGTCCGGAGGGAAAGCTGGCGTTAACTTCTTGTTCAGTTCTACTCTATGCAACTGGCTTGTGAAACCTGCTTAGAAAAAAATCCAAATTCTTGCACATGTTTAAACTTAAAAAGAAAAAAGTAACGCAACAGTTACTTTCCCTGGTAACTAGTTACTTTTATAGTGGAGTAATTCAGTTACTAACTCTGTTTAACTCTTTTTGGGAGAAGTAACTAGAAACTACAACCGATTACTTTTTTAAGGTAACGTGCAGTGTTGGGTATAGTTACTTTGGAAAGTAGTTAATTAGGTTACAACGTTACCATCAATTAAAAGTAATCAGTTACATTACAGCGTTATCTATGAATAAAAGTAACGCGTTAGAGTACTCATGCGTTACCAAAAATTTAAAGCCGTTTGCAGCACCTGGCACATGCTGCAACTTAACTGACACACACAGCCTCCTTTAAATGCACCGAGAAGTCGTGACAATGATGAATAACGTCAGTCATCCAACCAAATTAACTCTGCAGGATAACAATAACAGGAAAGACAGTCAGCAATATGCCACATAGCGTTTTATTAATTAATAAAACATTTTTTTGCGGTCGACAGAAGCTTTCACCGACGCAGAATGTGCATTTTACCGTTATGTTGTTCTTGTCCTTTTCGCTGGTGAATTGAAAATAATGTGCGTACTTCCACGATGCAAAAGCTGTCCTCTCTGCCATCTTGCCGGGGGTTCGAAAACACTCACACACACACACACACACAGGTAACGTAGGTCAGCAGCAGGGCACAGACGCATCACAGCTCTGCGCCTCCGCTGACACATCCGCACAGTACTGTCTGACAACAAGCAGGCTGCAGGCGGGATTTTCCTTTCCTTATCCGGAGAAATTCTTAAATTAACGGATTACTTTTTGAAAAAAATAACGAAGTTACTGATTGCTCGACGCACGAAACTAACGCGTTACGTTACACGAAAAAAGTAATTAGAGTACTATAACGCGTTACTTTGTAACGTGTTACCCACAACACTGGTAACGTGCCCAACACTGCAAACTGCAACATTCTCTTTTCAACCTGAAATTTGTCCTTAATGCAAACAAAACCAAATTCATGATATTCTCAGGAACCAGAGATATCGTAGACATCTCTCTGCATGTTGCCAGTCTAACAGGACACAGTACTGAAAGGGTTTCTGAATACAAATAATTGGGTATCGGGTTGGATCAGAAACTTACATTTCAATTTCATATCAACACACTTGTACACCTGTACTTGTGTTTTATATATATATACCCTTTAGTTTATTCTCCCTGTGAGTATGTTTGTCGGTTCTGCTTGTGATCACAGTTTTGCACCTATTCTGTCTTTTTACTTGTGCTCTCAACATAATTGAAAATGAGGGCTTGCCTTTAATGATATTTGGAGATTTAAATAAAGGGTTGAATGAATGAATGAATGGATGAAGAGATGAATTGGACAAAGTGGTGTTAAATTAAACTGATTAACAGCAATAAATCATATTTTCGAATATATAATTAATTTAGCTTCAACACCATAATTCAGCTGAGTTATTACAGCCGATAGATAAATGAAGTTGATTAAATAACATTTCTCATCACAAATTCTGTGTGACTGTCACTGTATTTCAGCACAGCGCCTGCAACTCAAGACTGCACATAAGTACAATGTAGTGATTCTTTGTTCTTAACCAGAATTTTTTGGAAGGAAAATTAAGGCTAATGAAATGTGCATCCTCTGTGTCATCATGTTAGTCAAGATAAAAGTCACTCCTGATGTTAATAAAACAATAACTGGGCTGTGAGTGTTAATCTTATGAGACGAGTCATTTGTGGTCATTAACAGACATGTAATGTTTGATTTGACATAAATGCTTTATTTCAGCATGATAATATGAAAACAAAGTGATGACAAAACAAAAAACAGGTTTAACTTGAAACATTGTTCATATATTGTAGATAATGAGAGATTTATTTTACTTTTAGCACAATAAATGAATCAATAACCCCGCAGCCAACGAGCCTCATTCATACATTTCCTTATCCAAAATTTGCTGACAAGAAAAGCCCTCCTCACCTGTTTTTGCAACTCTGGAAATAATTTACCTAATCTATACATTCAGCTACAGAGATTGGCTCCTCACTGACCAATCAGAACACGTGGAGAGCAGAGCAGCTCTCCTGACTGTGGATATAAACCAGGGCGGCAGGTGAAGTCCTCTCATCGACAGGATCACACAGCAACCATGAGGTGTCTCGTCTTCGTTCTGCTCGTCGGAGCTGCCTGTGAGTGTGAAGATCTTCTCCAGCAGATCTTTCTGCTGACAGTCTGTCTGCCTTTATCCCAGAACTTTGTCCAGAGTGACCAAACAATCTCCCTAAAATGAGGGTTTGAATCTGAGAAAGGCTGATTGATCTCTAAAAATCTTCAGTACTGAATGAAGACTTTGGGGCTCGACTAAGGACATTCTGCATTTAAAGTATAGTCTGTTTTGAAAGTAGAGGGTACTTTAAGCAAACTACTAACTTGTTGCTGTCATGTGTGTTTCCAGTTGCCCTGGATGACGACAAGATCGTCGGAGGCTATGAGTGCCAGGCCCACTCCCAGCCCCATCAGGTGTCTCTGAACTCTGGCTACCACTTCTGTGGTGGCTCCCTGGTCAACGAGAACTGGGTTGTGTCTGCTGCTCACTGCTACAAGTCGTATGTCACTCCTTGATATTATAAAAAACTATGTTTTACATTTTGGGATTCATTTGCTTTCAAGAGGCATCATGAAGCTCAGCTGCCACTAATCCTCTCTGTCCTGTCCAGCCGTGTTGAGGTGCGTCTTGGAGAGCATGATATCTACATGAACGAGGGCACTGAGCAGTTCATCAGGTCTTCCCGTGTCATCCGCCACCCCAAGTACAGCTCCTACAACATCAACAACGACATCATGCTGATCAAGCTGAGCGAGCCCGCCACCCTCAACCAGTACGTGCAGGCTGTGGCTCTGCCCACCAAGTGTGCCCCCGCTGGCACCATGTGCAAAGTCTCTGGCTGGGGCAACACCATGAGCTGTGAGTAGTAACTCCTGCACTGTGCTCTCCACATCTGTGTTTTACTGAAGTGCAGCTCCAGTTGAATCTCTTTGTTTCCTCCCTTGATCTCCAGCCGTTAGCGGCGACCAGCTGCAGTGCCTGGACCTCCCCATCCTGTCTACCAGCGACTGTGAGAACTCCTACCCCGGCATGATCACCGATGCCATGTTCTGCGCTGGATACCTGGAGGGAGGCAAGGACTCTTGCCAGGTGTGTATTTCAAAGTAAATGCATGGTATGAAATGGCCCTGTTATGTATTAAGTTTAGTTAACACATTCTACACTCTCTGTTCTCAGGGTGACTCTGGTGGCCCCGTTGTGTGCAACGGTGAGCTGCAGGGTGTTGTGTCCTGGGGCTACGGATGTGCTGAGAGGGACCACCCTGGTGTCTACGCCAAGGTGAACCTACAATATATATTTATACTGGTTAAAGTTCTCCATGTTTGCCGCTGGCTGTCGGTGCTAACACATCTCGTTCTGTCTCCACTCACAGGTCTGCCTGTTCAACGACTGGCTGGAGACCACCATGGCCAGCTATTAAGCCTGAACCTGAGATCACCATCTTACTCTGCTGCCTTTCTTCTATCATTCTAACAGCTGTGTTTTAGTAGATGTGCAGCCATTTTCCATCCTAGTCAATAAAGTTTTACATCTTTATTTCAACATGATTTGCCTTTCTGTTTTGTGCCTGTCTTCCAACATCATTGTATTGTCGTCACAGTGCTCACAGCCACATTTCACTTAAGTATGAATACTTTACCACCCGCAAACATATAGTAGAAACAAGGGGATTACTGCTCAGCCTGTATCTGCTGAATAACCTGAACCTCTTAATACAGAGATGACTATATGTGACCAGAGAAACACAAGTCAGTTCAACGAACAGGGGGTTGGAGTCAAACTTTTACAAAAAAACATAAGAATGGTAAAGCCTGCATTCAAATGTTCTAGTTTAAGAAAAGCAACAGTATAGGTAATGATTGTGAATGATGGTTTTCTTGCACGCTGTTTAATTATTGCCGTTTTTACAACATATATTAACAATGTAACATCCTTTATAACAACCTGTAACAACCGTCTTCATGCTGATGATACAATCCTGTACTGCTGTGTTAAACTGGACATAATGCCATCATAATTTTCCAGCAAGCTTTTGACAAACTGCAAGTGATCATAATAACAGCGTTAAAATAAATCGTGTTACTATCGGCGTTATTATTCTCAGTAACGGGAAATCTAACTAATCACTTTTTCTACCGTTACAACGCTGTTACCGTTACTGACAATTAGATGTGGCACGTTATTAACTGAAGCTACTCATTGAAGCTGTTGTCATCCAACTTGGCTCTCAGCCACAGAAGCTGCAAAGCTGTTTTTTTTCCTTTGGTGAGGGAGGAGGGAGGGGCGAGACAGCTGCATAAGTGATGACTGATGGCTATGGTAGAGTTCCTAAGCCAATCAGAGGCAGTGTTAAGTTTACACACAAACCTCACACGCAGACAAACTACCAGAGGTAAGCTGCAGCAATGGCGAGTCCGGAGGATAAGCTGGCGTTAACTTCTAGTTCAGTTCTACTCTATGCAACTGGCTTGTGAAACCCGCTTAGAAAAAAATCTAAATGTTTAGACATGTTTAAACTTAAAAAGAAAAAAGTAACGCAACAGTTACTTTCCCTGGTAACTAGTTACTTTTAAAGTGGAGTAATTCAGTTACTAACTCTGTTACTTTTTGGGAGAAATAACTAGAAACTACAACTGATTACTTTTTTAAGGTAACGTGCCCAACACTGCAAACTGCAACATTCTCTTTTCAACCTGAAATCTGTCCTTAATGCAAACAAAACTAAATTCATGATATTCTCAGGAACCAGAGATATCGTAGACATCTCTCTGCATGTTGCCAGTCTAACAGGACACAGTACTGAAAGGGTTTCTGAATACAAATAATTGGGTATCCGGTTGGATCAGAAACTTACATTTCAATTTCATATTAACACACTTGTACACCTGTACTTGTGTTTTATATATATATATATACCCTTTAGTTTATTCTCCCTGTGACTATGTTTGTTGTGCTTGTTATCACAGTTTTGCACCTAGTCTGTCTTTTTACTTGTGCTCTCAACATATTTGAAAATGAGGGCTTGCCTTCAATGATTTTTGGAGATTTAAAGGTTGAATGAATGAATAAATGAATGAATGAATGCACGAAGAAATGAGTTGGACAAAGTGGTGCTAAATTAAACTGATTAACAGCAATAAATTATATTTTAGAATATATAATTAATTTTGCTTCAACACCATAATTCAGCTGAGTTATTACAGCCGATAGATAAATGAAGTTGATTAAAAAACATTTCTCAGCACAAATTCTGTGTGACTGTCACTGTATTTCAGCATAGCACCTGCAACTCAAGACTGCACATCTCTCTATAAAAGCAAGGAACCTCTGTCTGTCTGTGTGTATGTGTGTATGTGTGTGTGTGTGTGTGTGTGTGTGTGTGTGTGTGAAATATCTCTGCGGATCAGGATCAGACTGACCTGAGAGTTTCAACATGGCTGCTGCTTGAATTATTTCATAAATGCTTTATAAATTCTGGAGCATAATCTATCGGAGCCCCCACAGTGACATGCGCATTAGAGCCAGTCACTGCAGAGCTCAGGACTACGACACACATTAAGAAACAAGCGGATGTATACCTGCGGCAGCGCGAGCTGGACCGGGAGTTAGACGGCGGTTCGGTCCCGTTCTGTTCTGTGCATCTAAACTGACTGTTGTGGATTAATGAGACCAAACGAGACCGGACCGTGTCTGTTCGGGTCTGAGTGTTTCGTGAACACTGCCGTCACGTTTGCTTTGTGTGTGGTGCAGAAGAAACGGTAAAAATGGGCTTTTGACACGAAAGTGTTCAAGCAGCAAGTTTGGTTGTAGAGCAACAGGAAGTTGTGGGAGGGACGTCGGCGGATGATTGACAGGCAACGACGGCCGGTGTACTGACAGCGATATTGACATTTAGCGTGCTTGAAGTGTATAGTCGTGTGTTACATAGTGTTTGGTGTTGTGTGTTTAGTGTGTAGTGGAGTCGGTTTTTTGTTTAATGAGTCAAAACAGAAGAAGCTGAATTTGAAGCAGGCAGTGCAGCTCTTCATTCAGCTGGAAGGAGCTCAGGCAGACCTGAGCATTGCCTGCATTTAAATGTAAATAGTTAAACAGAACTTTGTACATTTTTAAAATGTATGCACATATTCAGCAAACAACAATTTATATTTGCATTATAAGTAATACAAAATGGTTTGTTAAACATATTTGTGGTTTTCACAGTAAAAAATAACTTTTTCTACTCAGATTTTATGTTTTTTTTTTATGATTTTAGGTCTATTGTGTTAATACAATATGTTAAAATGAAAAAATAACTGTACAGTCACACATGTGAGGTTGTGCTGAAAATAATCACACCAAGTAAATAGTTTTTAAGGTGAAATATAATGGCAAAATCAAAAATAGTCAAAAACGAACAATTATACCCTGGAATATCGGATTTCATAGCAAACCTAAATATCCCCGATGTTCCACCTTCAAACAGCCTCATTTGGCCATCAGTGAAAATGCTTCTTAACCTCCCACTTTTCTATAGGAACACATATTTCCTACGGGCGCTGCACTAGTAAGTACAATGTAGTGATTCTTAGTTCTTAACCAGAATTTTTTTGAAGGAAAATTAAGACTAATGAAATGTGCATCCTCTCTGCAATTATGCTGGTCAAGATAAAAGTCACTCCTGATGTTAATAAAACAATAACTGGGCTGTGAGTGTTAATCTTATGAGCCGAGTCATTTTTGGCCATTAACAGACATGTAATGTTTGATTTGACATAAATGCTTTATTTGAGCATGATAATATAAAAACAAAGTGATGACAAAACAAAAACAGGTTTAACTTAAAACATTCTTCGTATATTGTGGATCATGAGAGATTTATTTTACTTTTAGCCCAATAAATAAATCAGTTATCCAGCAGCCAACGGGCCTTATACATACGTTTCCTTATCTAAAATTTGCTGACAAGAAAAGCCATCCTCATCTGTTTCTGCAACTCTGGAAATAATTGACCTAATCTATACATTCAGCTACAGAGATTGGCTCCTCACTGACCAATCCGAACAGGCAGAGAGCAGAGCAGCTCTCCTGGCTGTGGATATAAACCAGGGCTGCAGGTGAAGTCCTCTCATCGACAGGATCACACAGCAACCATGAGGTGTCTCGTCTTCGTTCTGCTCGTCGGAGCTGCCTGTGAGTGTGAAGATCTTCTCCAGCAGATCTTTTCTGCTGACAGTCTGTCTGCCTTAATCCCAGAACTTTGTCCAGAGTAACCACACAATCTCCCTAAAACAAGGGTTTGAATCTGAGAATGGCTGATTGATCTCTAACAATCTTCAGTGCTGAATGAAGACTTTGGGACATTCTGCATTAGGGTAAAATCTGTTTTGAAGGTAAAGGGTACTTTAAGCAAACTACTAACTTGTTGCTGTCATGTGTGTTTCCAGTTGCCCTGGATGACGACAAGATCGTCGGAGGCTATGAGTGCCAGGCCCACTCCCAGCCCCATCAGGTGTCTCTGAACTCTGGCTACCACTTCTGTGGTGGCTCCCTGGTCAACGAGAACTGGGTTGTGTCTGCTGCTCACTGCTACAAGTCGTATGTCACTGCTTGATCTTATGAAGACAAAGTTTTGCATTTTGGGATTAATTTGCTTTCATGAGGCATCATGAAGCTCAGCTGCCACTAATCCTCTCTGTCCTCTTCAGCCGTGTTGAGGTGCGTCTTGGAGAGCATGATATCTACATGAACGAGGGCACTGAGCAGTTCATCAGGTCTTCCCGTGTCATCCGTCACCCCAAGTACAGCTCCTACAACATCAACAACGACATCATGCTGATCAAGCTGAGCGAGCCCGCCACCCTCAACCAGTACGTGCAGGCTGTGGCTCTGCCCACCAAGTGTGCCCCCGCTGGCACCATGTGCAAAGTCTCTGGCTGGGGCAACACCATGAGCTGTGAGTAGTAACTCCTGCACTGTGCTCTCCACATCTGTGTTTTACTGAAGTGCAGCTCCAGTTGAATCTCTTTCTCTCCTCTCTTGATCTCCAGCTGTTAGTGGAGACCAGCTGCAGTGCCTGGACCTCCCCATCCTGTCTACCAGCGACTGTGAGAACTCCTACCCCGGCATGATCACTGATGCCATGTTCTGCGCTGGATACCTGGAGGGAGGCAAGGACTCTTGCCAGGTGTGTATTTCAAACTTAATGCCTGGCATGAAATGGTCCTGTTACGTATTAAGTTTAATTAACACATTCTACCCTTTCTGTTCTCAGGGTGACTCTGGTGGCCCCGTTGTGTGCAACGGTGAGCTGCAGGGTGTTGTGTCCTGGGGCTACGGATGTGCTGAGAGGGACCACCCTGGTGTCTACGCCAAGGTGAACCTACAATATATATTCATGCTGGTTAAAGTTCTCCATGTTTGCCGCTGGTTGTCGGTGCTAACACACCTCGTTATGTCTCCACTCACAGGTCTGCCTTTTCAACGACTGGCTGGAGACCACCATGGCCAGCTATTAAGCCTGAACCTGAGATCATCATCTGACTCTGCTGCCTTTCTTCTATCATTCTAACAACTGTGTTTTAGTAGATGTGCAGCCATTTTCCATCTGAGTCAATAAAGTTTTACATCTTTATTTTAACATAATTGTTCTGTTTTTTGCCCGTCTTCCAACATCATTGTATTTGTCTTCACAGTGCTCACAGCCACATTTCCCTTCAGTGTATTTCATAGTTTACCACTCATAAACATACAGTAGAAACAAGGTGAATACTGCTCATCTTGTATCTACTGTTCATGATACTGAGATCGAAACTGGTGAAATGAAACTTTGCTGTGCTGCTGCAGCACGTAACTTTTCAGATATTGTTTCAGAAATAGTTTGTTCAGCTGCACAGTTCAATCCTGCACCAACAACCAATCCAATAAAAAGCATCAATCATGTCGTGCATAAGTAAAACAAAACCTCATTTATTTAGAGTTTCAGTATTTGACTTTAATGCTGAAATACTGCGGCTTTTGTTAACATGAATTTACAAGCCTCACAGGAAAAGAACGGGGCTAAATGTTCACACTACTACACTCGCTTTTGGATACTTCTTTGTCATTTTATGATGAGTTCTTATTCTAGGATTGGAAAAAGAAATGTTTTAATTTCTATGCATTTTAATTACAATAACCTGAACCTCTTAATATGGAGCTGACTATACGTGACCAGAGAAACACAAGTCAATACAGTTCAGTGGAGTCAAACTTTTACAAAAAACATAATGGTAAAGCCTGCATCCAAATCTTTAAATAAAAAAGTAGTAGTGGAAGAAATTATTGTGAATGATGGTTTTCTTGTAGACTGTTTCATTATTGCTGTTTTTACAACATATATTAACAATGTAACATCCTCTATAACGAACTGTAACGTCCGACTTTATGCTGATGATACAGTACTGTACTGCTGTGCTAAAACTGCACATAAAGCCATTACAATACCTCAGCAAGCTTTTGACAAACTGCAAGATTTTCTTTTCAGCCTGAAATTCGTCCTCAATGCAAACAAAACCAAATTCATGATATTCTCAGGAACCAGAGATATTGTAGACATCTCTCTGCATGTTACCAGTCTAACAGGACAGAGTATTAAAAGGGTTTCTGAATATAAATATTTGGATATTGGGTTGGATCAGAAACTCACTTTAAATTTCACATTAACACGCTCGTACAGTTGTACTTGTGTGCTATCGACCCATTCTGTTAATTCGCTCTGTGACTATGTTCGTTGTTTCTGTTTGTTATCACATGTTTGCACCTATTGTGTCCTTTTACTTGTGCTCTCAACATCAATGAAAATGAGAACTTGCCCTCAATGACTTTTGGAGATTTAAATAAAGGTTGAATGAATGAATGAATGAATGAATGAATAAATGAATGAATTGGCAGATGAACGAATGAATGAATAAATAAATAAATGAATTGGCAGATGAATGAATGAATGAATTAATTAATTAATTAATTAAGAGATTAGTTGAACAAAGTGGAGCTAAATTAAACTGATTGAAAGCAGTAAATCACATTTTAGAATATGCTGAGTTATTACAGCTGATAGAAAATTAAGTTGATTTAAAAACATTTCTCAGTACAAAGACTTTGTGACTGTCACTGTATTTCAGCAGAGTGTCTGCACCTCAAGACTGCACATAAATACAATTTAGTTGTTCTTAGGTCTTAACCAGAATATTTTTTAAAGGAAAATTAAGGCTAATGAAATGTGCATCCTCTCTGTCATCATGCTGGTCAAGATAAATGTCACTCTCGATGTTAATAAAACAATAACTGGGCGGTGAGTGTTAATCTAATGAGACGAGTCATTTGTGGCCATTGAGAGACATGTAATGTTTGATTTGACATAAATGCTTTATTTCAGCATGATAATATGATAACAAAAAGTGATAACAAAATGAAAACATGCTTAACCAAACACATTCTTTGCATATTGTAGATCATGAGAGATTTATTTTACTTTAAGCCCAATCAGTGAATCAGTGATCCAGCAGCCAACGAGCCTTATTCATACGTTTCCTTATCCAAAATTTGCTGACAAGAAAAGCCATTCTCAGCTGTTTCTGCAACTCTGGAAATAATTTACCAAATCTATACATTCAGCTACAGAGATTGGCTCCTCACTGACCAATCAGAACAGGCAGAAAGCAGAGCAGCTCTCCTGACTGTGGATATAAACCAGGGCTGCAGGTGAAGTCCTCTCATCGACAGGATCACACAGCAACCATGAGGTGTCTCGTCTTCGTTCTGCTCGTCGGAGCTGCCTGTGAGTGTGAAGATCTTCTCCAGCAGATCTTTTCTGCTGACAGTCTGTCTGCCTTAATCCCAGAACTTTGTCCAGAGTAACCAAACAATCTCCATAAAACAAGGGATTGAATCTGAGAATGGCTGATTGATCTCTCACAATCTTCAGTGCTGAATGAAGACTTTGGGACATTCTGCATTAGGGTAAAATCTGTTTTGAAGGTAAAGGGTACTTTAAGCAAACTACTAACTTGTTGCTGTCATGTGTGTTTCCAGTTGCCCTGGATGACGACAAGATCGTCGGAGGCTATGAGTGCCAGGCCCACTCCCAGCCCCATCAGGTGTCTCTGAACTCTGGCTACCACTTCTGTGGTGGCTCCCTGGTCAACGAGAACTGGGTTGTGTCTGCTGCTCACTGCTACAAGTCGTATGTCACTGCTTGATAACACAAAAAATATGTTTTGCATTTTGGGATTAATTTGCTTTCAAGAGGCATCATGAAGCTCAGCTGCCACTAATCCTCTCTGTCCTCTCCAGCCGTGTTGAGGTGCGTCTTGGAGAGCATGATATCTACATGAACGAGGGCACTGAGCAGTTCATCAGGTCTTCCCGTGTCATCCGCCACCCCAAGTACAGCTCCTACAACATCAACAACGACATCATGCTGATCAAGCTGAGCGAGCCCGCCACCCTCAACCAGTACGTGCAGCCTGTGGCTCTGCCCACCAAGTGTGCCCCCGCTGGCACCATGTGCAAAGTCTCTGGCTGGGGCAACACCATGAGCTGTGAGTAGTAACTCCTGCACTGTGCTCTCCACATCTGTGTTTTACTGAAGTTCAGCTCCAGTTGAATCTCTTTCTCTCCTCTCTTGACCTCCAGCTGTTAGCGGCGACCAGCTGCAGTGCCTGGACCTCCCCATCCTGTCAACCAGGGACTGTGAGAACTCCTACCCCGGCATGATCACCGATGCCATGTTCTGCGCTGGATACCTGGAGGGAGGCAAGGACTCTTGCCAGGTATGTATCTCAAAAGTAATGCATGGCATGAAATGACCCTGTTATGTATTAAGTTTAATTAACACATTCTACCCTCTCTGTTCTCAGGGTGACTCTGGTGGCCCCGTCGTGTGCAACGGTGAGCTGCAGGGTGTTGTGTCCTGGGGCTACGGATGTGCTGAGAGGGACCACCCTGGTGTCTACGCCAAGGTGAACCTACAATATATATTCATACTGGTTAAAGTTCTCCATGTTTGCCGCTGGCTGTCGGTGCTAACACAACTCGTTCTGTCTCCACTCACAGGTCTGCCTGTTCAACGACTGGCTGGAGACCACCATGGCCAGCTATTAAGCCTGAACCTGAGATCATCATCTGACTCTGCTGCCTTTCTTCTATCATTCTAACAACTGTGTTTTAGTAGATGTGCAGCCATTTTCCATCTGAGTCAATAAAGTTTTACAAATTAATTTCAACAAGGTTGTCCGTCTTCCTACATCGTGGTGTTGACATCACAGTGTTAGAACTATATTTCACTGAAGTGTTTCAACAGTTTACCTCTCCAAAACAAGTCAAAACAAGAAACCTACAGCTTTGATGATGGTAACACTTAATCATGAAGATTATTAATTAATGGTAAATTTCAAAGTAGTTAATAACTATGTCACTGTTAATAAACAATGAAAACAGGCTTAATTTAACACATTAATTATTGATTAGGTAAGAACTGCTTTAACTTTTCGCATGAATAATCCAGGAGCAAAAAAGGATCCATCATACACGTCATCATGCTTTTCCAAATTTGCTGACGAGACAAGTCATCGTCACCTTTTCCTTTAACTCTGGAAATTAGTAACTCCACCGCAACATCTAGCTACAGAGATTGGCTCCCCGTTGACGAATGAAAACGGGCGGAGACCAGGGCGGCTCTCCTGACTGTGGATATAAACCAGGGCTGCAGGTGAAGTCCTCTCATCGACAGGATCACACAGCAATCATGAGGTGTCTCGTCTTCGTTCTGCTCATCGGAGCTGCCTGTAAGCACACTTTTCTCTTTTCGTATTCATTGTTTTTTAGTCACATTATGTTAACTTCTTCTGCTGATAATTTGACCTCTTGTGTGTTTCCAGTTGCCCTGGATGACGACAAGATCGTCGGAGGCTATGAGTGCACGGCCCACTCCCAGCCCCATCAGGTGTCTCTGAACTCTGGCTACCACTTCTGTGGTGGCTCCCTGGTCAACGAGAACTGGGTTGTGTCTGCTGCTCACTGCTACAAGTCGTATGTCACTGCTTGATCTCATAAAGACAACGTTTTTGGATTAAGTTGCTTTTAACACGAAGCTCAGCTGCCACTAATCCTCTCTGTCCTCTTCAGCCGTATTCAGGTGCGTCTTGGAGAGCATGACATCACCCGCAACGAGGGCACCGAGCAGTACATCGATTCCTCCCGTGTCATCCGCCACCCCAACTACAACTCCTGGAACATCGACAATGACATCATGCTGATCAAGCTGAGCAAGCCCGCCACCCTCAACTCATACGTGCGGGCTGTGGCTCTGCCCACCGGCTGTGCATCCGCTGGCACCATGTGCAAAGTCTCTGGCTGGGGCAACACCATGAGCTGTGAGTAGTAACTCCTGCACTGTGCTCTCCACATCTGTGTTTTACTGAAGTGCAGCTCCAGTTTAATCTGCTTCTTTGAATCTCCAGCCGTTAGCGGCGACCAGCTGCAGTGCCTGGACCTCCCCATCCTGTCTACCAGGGACTGTGAGAATTCCTACCCCGGCATGATCACCGATGCCATGTTCTGCGCTGGATACCTGGAGGGAGGCAAGGACTCTTGCCAGGTATGTATTTCAAAGTTAATGCCTGGTATAAAATGGCCCTGTTATGTATTACGTTTTATTCAACTCACTCTACCCTCTCTGTTCTCAGGGTGACTCTGGTGGCCCCGTCGTGTGCAACGGTCAGCTACAGGGTGTTGTGTCCTGGGGCTACGGATGTGCTGAGAGGGACCACCCTGGTGTCTACGCCAAGGTAACAACAAAAAGGAGTCCAGATTATTCTTTCAGCCTGTTCTGCAACGCTTCACTTCTTTGCTTTTCTGACACTGGTCTCTTTTTCATTTTTTAGGTCTGCATCTTCACCGACTGGCTGAAGAACACCATGGCCAGCTATTAAGTCCGATCCTGTGATCACCATCTGACTCTGCTGCCTTTCATTCAAACAACAGTATTGTTGTAAATGTGCAGCCGTTTTCCATCTGAATCAATAAAGTCTTAAATATCAATTTCAGGTTTTTCTCTCTATTTTTTGCCTGTGTCTTCATACATCATGGCACTCTCACCACAGTGTTACTTACACCTACATTTTGACTTTATAATGACAACTTACAAACAGTGAATTCATAGTTAAAAACAGTTTCCCAAGCAACTGTTTATTTTGAAGTTGCAACTAATTTTTACAATGCATTCTGCATAGTTTATCTCTCGACATTATCTAGATGACCATTATAAAGATGCAACTAATATTGATAAACCTTTACACTTGCTTATTTAATGGTTTATAAAGCATTTTGTGTCTGTTTGTGCAATAACTATTAACTAAAATGGCATTAACAAAGAATTTACCATCTATTAATGATGGTCATAATAATATGTTATCGGGTTTCCTGCATCTAATTTATTCATTGATCAACCTTAATATTACAAAAAATAAGTCATATAAAATGCAGCAGTTTAACAGTTTATTGGTGTTAATGTTGGCACTCCTGCACTCTTTTTTGGGGACATTTTCTGTTTTTTGTTGTCTCTATTGTTTGATGCATTCTCATCTTAGAATTGCAAAAAAAAAACAAAAAAAAACACACAAATAAACTCACAAATAGTTCTTAGTCTTCCTCTTCTGCTTGCTCATAATTACCAGAAACATCGTCAAACATAATCGGCTCTGCAAGCAGCCCATGTGCCTTCAGAGAGTAAAGTGGAGGAAAGAAAACTAACGTTAGGTTGATAACTGTGAGAATGCGTAGTAGTAGAAAAATCTGTTCTCTGATAGACATCTGGAGGAGAGACTGAACAGATAAAAATAAAGTACAAGTAAACACACTCTGGACAACAAGAAGAGAAGACACAGGCAGTGCAAGAAACCTAAAA
>CAEMYA010000130.1:3589632-3616508 GCA_903131615.1 Diplodus sargus
TTTTTTTTTTCCCGTTTTCTTAAGTCATAGCTCGATGTTAGGGGATACAAAACTTAGTGACATTTGTTCGGCTTTTTTCGCTCGCTTTGAACGTTAAAGTGAGATAAAGTCAGCAAAGATTCATGTTTCGGGTACTAGACAGGGGTGAGGATGAAGTTACTCGTGTTTGAAACGACTTTCCGTTCTTGAAATCTTGAATGGACGCGTTTGCAGCTTTAGAAAATGAAATTCGACAAAAAGGTGCACTTCAGATTTGCAGTAACTTGAAAATCACCCCTGTCCTTGTGCTGTATTGCATCAGTACATTCACCAACGTCTACATACACAGAAATGACATTATTTCAGCAGGCATGTTCTGCACTCCGGCGAAAATTCAGACTGAAACGGATAGATAATGTTTTTTATATTGCGTAGACGGACAGCGCAAGTTTCGATCGGAGTAACAAGTGAACAGAATTTATCCAGTCAAAAATATACCAAAGCCTATTGTATGTATTTACAAAAGTATAGATTTTGATACACACAATAAGCGGATAGTTTATGGTCACGTGGAGTACACAAATCAGCGTCTCGGACGGGAAATACAATACAAACATGCGTGTTTTTTTTTTCTTTTACGAGTACCTAGAAGTGCCCACAGTAAACGTGACATTTTTACATTTACACATCAGCATATCAATCCAGAATAACCAGCTGCAATGAAGGCATATAAGAATATAAATTAACCCATCAAACTTCATGTAGAGTAAATATCTATCATTTATCAAAATGTGACAAACATAAAAAAAAGTCTCTTCTTATTTTTTTACATGAAATGGATAAATGTAATGGCAATAGATTCCTCTGATGGTCACAGCACCAACTGGAATTAAATGACGCGGAAAAAAGAAAACATGGAAACAAATTTCCGTCCTTTTGAAACAGAACTACGCAGAGCTGTGGCTCCCCTCCCGGTTTCTAGCTATTTACAAACTCTTCCAGGCAACACCATCAACGCCTCATGAATTTTTGAATAAAAGTATTTCAAGGATTTTGTTCATTTCCGCCCCGTGCACAGCTATCATTCTATTGCTCTGGCTACATCCACTTTGTCATCTTTCTCCCTCTGTGCCTTTTTTTTACTGGTCAACATCAAATATTTATTGCTTCTTTATTCTTAAACAAGCTCAGCATTCCTATCTCACAGCCTCCGTTCGGGTTAGTTTTCCATTTACAGGTGAAAAAAGGGATTCACCTTTTCTTCATCCAGACAAACTTTTTTTTCCCCTCGTCTTTTAACAGTAACACCTTGAATATCCTCTTTGACTCTTCCTTCACTTTGTATTGTCACTCTGTCCATTCCATCCCTGCCCTCTGTCTTTTTTTTTCTCCATCTCATGCCTTCGTCCCGAACCCTCCTCCTCCTCCTCCGCCTCCTCCGCTCTGCATGCTGAAATACTCGGTGAAAGACGGGAGCCGGGGTGGCAGCGGGGGTGAGCGTGTGGCCGGACGGGGGGGTATCGGTGGCGGAGGCGGGGGCAATATCGCCGTCAGGTCAGCGGCAGTGGTGATGATTTTCTGCTCGCTGTTCCTCGGCACCTCAGGTCCTTTACGGGCCACCGTCTCCTCCACTGTCTTCACCGGATCCTAGAAAGAAGAAGAAAATAGTTTTACACTTTTCACCTGGTTTGACGATCCTCTGAGTGTAGGTGATACTCCTCAGATAATCACATTTAATACATTTTATATGTCATATTATCATAATTATTCCATATCAGCTTTTAGATTTTCTGTATACTTTCATATGTTGGTACTCTACTCAACACTGACTCCAGTTCATGTGTATGTGAAAAGCTACAAGGGTCTAAACATCTAAAAATAAACTTATGAACCTGAAAATAAGCATAATTTGTGACATTAAGGTTAAGATTGAGATGAGATAAAGACACCGAGCTCAGGCAGATTTATCAGATCTCGATTTGTCCTTTGTCCACTCTGAATCCGACCACACGTCCCAACAAACCAGCCTAAACTAAGAAACATCTTCTTGCCTGATTGATTTCAACTTCCTCCGACCCTCGGCGTAAGTAATTTTCCTTTCAGGACGTTACGGAAATGTGTTGCCCTTGCAAGAAAGTGGGTCCTTGTGTCAGCAGCACCACACCATACATCACTTTCTGACAGCTTCCTCTACAGCTCACAGATGCTGAGGAGGTTATGTAGGTCGGGGGTAAATTACACATGTAACCAAGTTTCCTGACCTCCGGTTCAATTACTTCACTCTACAGAAACTCGAACACTAATATTCAGAAGGATCAGAGCCTTTATGTAATAACCTTAATTTAATCATATTATTCAGCACAATCATATTCAATATACATGTGTATCACGCACAATCTAGGGCTGCAAATTGCGATTATTCTCTTTATTGTTTAATCTGCCAATTATTTATTTTGATTAATCCAAACTCACTTTAAAGCAATTTGCTATGTATGCATGACCGTGAATGAGAGCAAACTTGACATGTGTTAAACCAGCATTTTAGCAACTAGTTACAGTTTCCTCTACTTCATCATTTTGGTTAAAAGTAATTGTAGGAGATACAACATAAGATGACTTGATTGTGATTCTGTTGAAATCATACGTTAGTAACTGCCTTCCTGTCGTATGAAAACAGGTAAACAAAGTATTAGAAACACTTCTACACGATCCACATCTCACTCGTCTTAAATGTAATCAGATTTCTTTGTTTTCAGTTACAGTATCATTTCATGTGCTGCAACACGTGCGTGGCTTATCAGGCATTTCTTACTTAAAGTTACTAAAACCTGCAGTTGCTGATTTCAGCTCCTCCAGCTTGGAGGTTTTTTAAATTAAAATCACTATTTTATGCTGTCTGAGAATCGTGCCCATCTCGGAAAGACTAAATTGTTTGCTAGACAATTTTCAGTGTGGCGTCCGACCACTTTATAGCACACGGACGGCTCTGACACACTCAAAATTCATCCTTCGGGCAAAAAAAGTGCGCGCCGCACTTAGATTTACTTTGCTCTTTCACCAAATGACCCTCCAATATACTCACCGTGACAATGCAAGTAATCACATTCCCTTCACTCAGTGCAACAAAGAGCTGAGACACTTATTCCCCCACCTTGATTCCAAAGTAATAAACTAAAAGCAATGTTGAAAATCAGAGTGTTTCATTGTACTTTTTTGTGCGGTCTCACAAATGTCTTCCATTTCGATGTCTGCAGCAAATGCAGCAATTCTGCAGTTCGATTTCGAACAAGAACCAGGAGAACAAAGCGCATTACTTTTCTTTATACTGGCCTGCAGGAAGTTGGACAATTAATTTCTGATTGCTAGCACACATAATGGCTTACATCACCACAGCACCTTCAAAAGATGTTTGTTTTCTCTTCTGCACATTTTTGGGCTGATAATAACGGCCGTGCAACTTCATTAAATCCACCGTCTTGAAGTTTTGAAGCTTTTTTTATACAAGAAACATTTTGCCTCCGTGTTTGAAAGGTGCTGCAACGTGTAAACTTGTCTTTCCTTGTCAGTATTTGGGTGCTGCCTCTTCGTGTTGTATTTATTCCTGCTTGTGTCTGCACATTGTATCAGAGCGGGGGGGAAAAGATTCACAGCTCTTCTTCTGCCACTCATTTCCATGCAGTGTGACAAAAAAAAAAAGCAACTTCCACCAACCCGAAAGTTCCCCCAGCGCTAGACAATTCATCACAGCAAACACGACACCTTAATTTGGTCTTGTCAAAGTTTCCTTTTAATCATTATTTCCCGGTGCCCGAGTGTTTTCATATCACCGCGTGTGCTATGTTACGCCGTGCTCACTGTCATTAACCTGAAGCCCACGGGAAGACACGCTGAAAAAAATAATCCTCCAAAAACATTTCCCTTTAGCAATCAGCATCGTTACACTGATGCCTTCTAATTCGAGGTGTCTTTGTTAGATGAGACAGCAGTTAATTTCAAGCTAGGTTTGACACCATATAGTTTGCATTTTAAAAGCATCAAAAACATGAGAATTACTTAGATTAATCTAATTACATATGAACGAATTACATGAATTAAATGCGAACACTGAAACGTGGTTGGGAGACTTAAATCTTGATATAAAGACGTATACTGTGCAGTACTTGAGATGAAGTTCTAAATCTGATGCCCTGATTTACCTTTAACCTCTTTCTGCACCTTCATTTACTTGTTCATGACTGGGGCAGATTTAATAGATATTAATAGAGGTGTCACGACTCTCCAAATCCCTGATTCCATTAGACTTTCAAAGTCAAGGTCATGATTCTATTCCATTTTCTATGGATTCGATTTAAAAGTCTTCTTTTTTTTTCTCAGCACAGACAGCTATGCAATTTCCAGACCATCACATCTGTGTTTGTACAGATGGTTGTTTTTTTCTCCTGGCATCTTTCAAATTCCCCTTTAAAAAAAGAAAACACTGGTAATTTACAACAACAACTTCACCACTTCCTGGAGGCTTTTTGCTGGTAAGAGTGAGGCAATTTCAAATAATATTCTCCAAAAATAGTACCGCCACTAAGCAATTCAACAATAAACAAAAAAAAGATGGAAATTCAGTTTTTTAGTAAAAACAACATCTCTGCTGTCGGAGTTACCTCTGGTACCAGCCAGTTGATCATCTTCATGCACTCTATATGTCTGGAAGTGCAGCTGCAGGCCACCCCTGAGCAAGATGTGTAATCTTTGAAGTGGTTTTTTTTACATTTTTTGTAAAAGCAGCAAGACATGTGCAAGTAGGCGAGGAGGGTGGATAGAAAACAAAAACACTGGGAGAATTGCAAATCGTGCTTTTGTTTTTGGTGATCCAAATTGAAGCTCATTTAAATTGAGTTTGATTAAGAATCAAAGTCATGACACCACGAGAGATTAATGATTAATAATGATCGTTTCAGATTCATTTGTCTGTTCATTCATGTGCATAAACAGCATTTTCTCATCTGTCTCTTCACAGACTAACACTAAGTAGTTTGAGCACGTTACATCGGCCTTTAAATATTTGCACTGGCATCCTGTGTGTCAAAGCATAGACTTCAAAATCGTACTACTCCTCTATAAAAGCACTAAAGGGGCCTAAATACCTCTCTGATTTATGTGTACGTTACGAAGCATCCAGACCCTTCAGGTCATCTGGTCCTCAGCGTTTCCAGGATCAAAACCATGTGAGGTGAAGCAGCCCTTAGTTTTTATGCTCCCCTCCTTTGGAACAAATTTCCAGACTACCTGAGCTTTAATTGAGCTAAAATTGTCTGCTCATTTAAACCAAGGCTTAAAACATATCGTTTACTGTGGCTTTACAAAAAGCTGGATATGTAACTCGTTAACAAAAAGTGAATTATTGTCTTGATGTTTTAATAAGTCTCTCTTAAGCCCACTGACTTGCCTGCCGTCTGGATGGTGTTATATTATTTAAACTTCCCTCGCCTTCCTCTTCAACAACTTCAATCCAGGATATAAAGCTTGCGTCCAAAAACATGTACATTTAAACTTACTGACTGGATGGAGAAGAGTTCAGTGAAGTTTGGTTGAGAGTCTCCCAGGAAGGAGCTGTTTCCGTAGGCATGGTGCGGGAAACTCTCCCCCCCTTCGCCTCCTTTCGGACTGGACAGCAGGATTCCGATCTGGGACGTCCGAACGTGGTAGGGGAAGTTTTTATTGGCGGCAGAAGGCCGCGTGATTATCTGAAAGGGCGAGAGGATTAAAAGACCTGATGACTTCTGCAGATTCTTACATATATAATCTGTCTGTGACAGTGTATATATTAGCTAAGACATAGTGAGGGAATATAAGGTCCAAGTGAAAGGTGGGACTTGCAGTGCATGCAGAGAGCAGGGACATAAAAGGAGTTTGTGTGCGCAGTATGGGCCATTAGTAAAGAACAATGTGTCGAAGGTGAGGAGGAGGTAGATAATGATGTGTGGAGGAGACAATCAGCATGAGGCAGTTATGACTCGAGGATAGTGAATAATGTATGACTGACAGTGGCAATAATGACTCTTGAATAATGTGAACCGTGTTAAAGTGCAAGGGGTCTGCATAGGCGTGTGTGTGTGTGTGTGTGTGTGGTACGAACGAGGAAGACGATGTGGGCGTAGAGGTGGATGCCGAGCTGAATGCCGTTGACGATCTTCTCCCGGGCCCAACGCGGAATCCCGAAGTTGGCGATCAGAGCCATGACAGGCACTGCGAAAAACCTGAGGAGGACACGCGAGTAGAGTTTTTAGGATAATGGCGCGGAGAAAACACATTAAAAAGGAAAGATGGGAGAGAGGGAGGCGGAGAGAGAAGAAATAGATGTAAAGCACAGGGAATGATAAAGATGAGATGAGAGGAGAGGCGTAGATAATGAGGCGGGAGATAGAGGCAGCAATGAGAGAGAAATACAGAGATAATATTAGTCTTTGTAATCGACTCTTTATTTCAAGCTATTATACACAGTGAGTGAAGGGCAGAGAGGCTGGGCTGCGTACATAGAGGACTTTTTCTCAGTGTTTGGCGAATTAAAAGCGCCACTTTCCAGTGTAAAGCTTTAAAATATCAAGCGCATGGGAGCATAAATTATTCGAGTGGGAGAAAATCTCATCATCAGCTGAGTAAAAATAGATATTTTCCTCTAGCAATCATTCGCTCGAATACAATTATCTGTAGTGTTGGTAGAGCGCAGAGGTCGTGCACACAGCGTTGTAAAAGGACAGTGTAAAATAAACAACTTTTCATTCCCAGACCACTAAAGCATCAGCTATCTCGTGCACCATTTTTTTACAGAGCGGCATAAATTATTCAAATTGAAGAGACCTCAAACAGAGAACTGTGTGTTTTCCGACTCCTGCAATCTCTCGCTCAGGTGCCATTATCCCGCAGCGAGGGCACAGAGGGAAGGGAAATCTGTGTGGGCCCTCACCATAGCGTGTACGTGGTGAAGAAAGGGACGTAGAAGGGCTGTTTCTCGGGGTAGTGTTTCAGGGAGACCAGCACGGCGTAGCAGAACCACACGTAGGCCAGCAGCTGCAGGCCCATCAGTCCGTATCCTGCAGGGCTGTCGTAGGCGTACAGCACCTCACCTGGGTCAAAGAACTGGCACAGGAACGCGGGACGTTATGCCAAAAAGAAGGCGCACACATTACAACAAAAAGCTAAACTTTTACACAAATTAGAAACCGAGCATCCATTGGCTTGACTTCACATTGTAGTCTGTGCTCTAATTACAAAGATGGATTGCTCCCAGTTCAGCTGACGCGCTGCTCTGACCGAGCCAAAGCTCAGCTTGTAGCATTCTGCGCGAGTCTTTGACATTGACACTTTTTCTCCACAACTAGGTCATCCTGCATGCGTGTGAACAAGTGTGAGTGTGTGTGTGTGTGTGTGTGTGTGTGTGTGTTGCATCTGCGGACACTAGATTCTATTTCACAGTCCAGTGGCTGGATAGCATTGGCCACCATACAGGGTTACCCTTGCTACATAATGTATAGGTATGACGGCCCGGCGTGGAGCTTCTTGGGATCCATCCAGCCAATCGGAGCCTGTCAGACCCTCGGTTGCCGGCCCAGTAACAGGAGCACTCTCCAGGTCTTCATTTCAGTTTTCAATTGTAACCCAGTTTGGCGTATTTTTAGCAGTTGCTCCCTTGAGTTTGGAGCTCTTTAATAGCAGGGACCATGTAAGAGGGCAGGCTGCAGATAAATTACACTGCTTCAGATCCACATATTGCAGCGTGTGAGATGGCTATAGGCTCCAGCGTTAAATATAGCCCGGATACATCCACTGCACTATTCCCACTGGGTCATTATCACGCTGTATTCAAAAGACTGTAATCCACTGGTCCTAAATGTACCGTCATTACATCTGCCTGTGCTGAAGCGTCTGCGGTATGCAGAGATGTATGTAACTGTAACACTCCCGAGTGTGTTATTAATTCAGAAGCTCGCATGCTCGACATCATAGCTGGTGAAATCTGTTTCCGTCCTCACACATACAGAGACACGGTATAATTAATGAGAGCGGAGCTCTCACAGTGTGCTGATTAGTAGGTCTAACTTTCCAATCTCTGGAAACCCTTAAAGAAACAGTCCTTGATCTAAGATTTATGATCTCAGGTTCAGTGGTAAGTACTGCAGACCTATGTAGCTGTGTTTGTCTTCGGGATTTGGCCTGTCAGAATCCATAATTTGCAATTTATGACTCATCAAGGATTTGTTCCCCTCAACAATCAACTTGATATTCATAATTAGCAGTGTATCAATGTAATGAGTAATTTGACAGGAAAAAACCATTACAGCCCACAGTGATCTGTGGGACCAACTCCTCCATGAATCATTGTGAAATTATTAATAAAAAAAGAGCCAAAGAGAGCAATAACACAAGTGCCGATACTGTGTCAAGCATCGTCAAGTCAGAAATCTCACACCCTGTCGTCCTGGGTGTAATTTCAGATGCTGCTTTCAAGTCACATCTAAAGTGGGGGAACTCTGAACTGTTCCCATGTTTAACTAGCTGCGATCTGAATGCAAATTAACCAAACTGCAGTAGATTTTGCTTTCACTTTAGTAACTACTCCGCAGATGATTTTCTTCAAATGTGAAATTAAGGCTGCTACTCAAAGATTATTTCCACTGCTGATTATCCTGTCAGTTACTTTTCCCCTGTCTACAGCCAGGCTGCTATCTAAATGTTTAGCAAATTTAAACCAAATTTCAAGAAAATCTGCATAAGAAAATACAAATGAATGCCTGTTTTCACAATGTATTGTGACGTAATTATTGGGAGTTGGTTAGTCGAGATAGGAAACACGTTGAGCCAATTTCCAAGTCAGAAAACCAGGAAGCCATTGCAGAAGAGTTACCATGGAACCTCAAACGCTGAAAAACTGTAGAAAAGACAATGGAAATATGACATTTCTGTTTGTCTTATGTATTAACGTGAGGAAGGTAACATCAGATCTCTGTGGAGGGATAAGGAGACGTTTATTTTGATTCTTCTCTTCAGTCAGGGCAAAAACAACCGACCAGTCATGTGAGTCATTAACTCCCTTTAATTGCATTCACGCTTTTCCTTAAAAAAAGGCCCCAAACCACCCAGAGCAAGTGTAAAAACTTTTTGCTGAACTGAGAAACTTTCTTTTCTACTTCTGCTGTTTCCACCACCCTTTTTTTAATGCAATACTTCAAACGTGCATAAAAATAAGTTATCGGAAACACGGCTTATGAAGCGTTTTAAAAATGCCCATCGTAATTCCCCAGGAGCTCAAGATGAAGTCTTTATATTGTTTGTTCTGTCAACTGAATGGTCCAAATTAAAGAAATATCATAGATATGATACAACAGAAGCTAAAACCAGTGAAATCAAATAATTTATTATCAAGACTGCTGTTGATGTTGTTGGTCCTACTTGTCTTTGTGAGTGACAGGATTTTTTTTCCCAGTTGGCGGCTCGTATTTACAGTAAAAACGACCAAACAAGAATGTGGCACATGACAGTTGGCGAGGAAATGAATCAACAACTGTTTTGATAATAAATAAATAAACCCAGCGTCTCTTTGGGTTTGAAGGCGTCAACTTCAGCTCCTGGGGAATTTGTGAAGGGAATTTTTGCACATTGTTTGACATACAGATTAAAAATGATAAATGAATCCACAGATTAATCGAATTAATCGACTATTATTGAATCAGATATTCAGCAGTCTTTCTGGAATCATTTTTTTTGTCTGATTTTGCTTGATTTCGATTTTGTCAAAGTCCACCACAGTTGACCTCCACATGAAGCCAAGATGCAGATTTGCTTCACCATCAGGTTTGCAATTTTTTTTTTTCCTTGCCCATTTTTTGCTCACCTGGAATATCAGTGAACGGGAGGTGAATGTTGATTCTGCATACATTAAGCACTGAGTTTAACCTTTTTCATTTGCATTACCAAACTACCTAACTACCAAAATTAGAGGGATATAAAGCTGGTTAAAAGTTCCTGTTTAAGTGCAGTTCCTGAGTTTATTATTATATTTATATTGATGATGGGAGACTTGGACCGCTGTGTAAAGTCTTCTCCAGCACATCCCCAAAGATTCTCAGTGGGGTGAAGGTCTGGACTCTGTGGTGGCCAATCCATGTGTGAAAATGATGTCTCATGCTCCCTGAACCACTCTCGTTTGAGCCTGATGAATCGTGGCATTGTCATCTTGGAATTTACCCGTGTTATCAGGGGAGAAAAAAATCCATTGATTGAAAAACCTGCTCATTCAGTATATTGAGGTAGTCAGCTGACCTGTTTTTTTGGGCACATAGTGACGCTGTGAGACCTGACGTACAAAAAAATTGTTATCAGTATCAGCACTGACAAAAGCAGCGGGTAGTGTGTGTGTGTGTGTGTGTGTGTGTGTGTGTGTGTGTGTGTGGGGGGTGCTGTACCTCTGCCTCATAGATGAAGAGGATGACGTAGGTGATTGTGTAGACGGTCATGTAGATGCTCAGTTTAACCGACCCGCTGTGACTGATCCTCGCTCTGACACAAACACACACACACACACACGTACAGAGGGTTAGAGTTCACACAGACGTTAGCCGAAGATAAGAAACAAACACACACACACACACACACACACACAAAAACAAATCATGCATTTGGTTTTCTGCACTCGGAGCAAAGACAGCTTAATCTATAAGCGGCTATTCAACCCGAACCGGCACAAAGGACTGGTGTGCTCAACTCTGAGTTTTCTATATCTAAAATTGGCTACAGACTCATGGACACAGCAGGCTGTGAAAAAGGCTGTCCGCGCTAACAAAAGCAGAAATTAATGCCTCTTTATTTGCTCAGCAGCGTTCAACAAATGGAAGCACTTCCACGTTAAACCTTCATCAGCATTTCAAACATCCTTCTGCTCAGACTAATTCATCGCCACACGCCAGAGAAAAACATATCAAGGTTGTGGGGTGGTTATCTCCAAACTGTCAACTTATCAGTTCCTCCAGATAAACAGATGTGTTTTTGGTTTGATGGTGATGCAGTTTTAAGTTTATTCACTGGGGTTTTAAGAGGATTTAGTAAGTGAGAGAGATCACAAAATCTCCTGAACCCACGGGAGGGCGTAATCCTGGAGTCGAAAAAGCCTGCTTAAAAATCTTGCAAGCTCAGTTTTCGCAACAAGAGTTCAGTCTGGAAATTATCCGCAGCGATTCAACTGGGCCAGGCGCAGGATCAATCTTCATACTACGAGCAGCGGTTTAAGTGATGAGTCACGGTGAGTCAAATCCTCGTGAACAGGCTGTGTTAGCTGTTTGTATTTATTTATTTTTCTAAAAATCATCATTGTGCCAATTTCTCACATAAAACTGAAGAAACCCACTTCTGGCAGAACATTTCACCACGTTTCAAAAAACAGCTGGCACACGCTTGATAACTGGACTTTCAAATTGGAACTGGGCAACTGGAAAGAGCACTGACAGTCAGGTGAGGAGGGCATTTGTCCAGTCAGGTGTGAGATGGATACGAGCTGATGTTCCAGCGAAGGAGAATACTCTTAAATCATCTATTGTTTGGGCTATTTTGCCAAAATACTGTAGGCGAAACCAAAACTTCATCAGCAGCGAAAACACAAGCCTCCAGCCAACAGGCGGAATACAAAAACAACAATCTTCACAATAGGGCTGAGGAATATATCAAACTGTACCCTTATCATGATATGAGATTATATATAGTCTAATGGAAAAAAACAAAACACTGTAATAAATAACAATACAGTCAAGGCAGTTCCTCTCAGGTATTCTGAAGAATATTGTTTATGATGGCAAATATCGCAATAATTGATAATATCTAATATCTACACAAGCCTACGATAGATATCCATCTTCAGGAGAGGGGAGCTGATCAAACGGGCACAACAAGACATACAAAATCAGACGGAAGAGGAGAACATGTCGAAAAATAACTGACAACAAATCACTTCAACCACAATGATTTCAGTTGGAATCAAGAAATACTGTCCATGTGAACAAAGCATCTGACGATGACATTTGAATGTGAATATAATGATTAAACTGGTATAATATCACCCAGACCTAGTTCACAACAGAGCAGCATTCATCTAATCCCCAGAGCTATCAGGTGGTTCATCCTCACTATCAGACCGAGCGCACGAAAAAGGGTTTGTTGACTGACACCTAACATTGTCATGTCAGCGTGTTATGAGCTTGACAGCGAGGCCTCACGGTGAGAGAGACAGTCGGCTGCATAAACACACCGACACAAGGTGACAGGCTGGCATAAACAGAGACAGGCACAGAGAAATTACACACAAACACGCCCACACAAAAAAGATGTGCGGACCCCCACCTGGTGACAGTGAAACCTTTGCCCAGCAATATGAGCATCAGAAGGAACACCAAGAAACTGACGGAGAAGAGTAATTTCCCTGGAGAGAGAGAGAGTGAGAGAAGAGGGGGACAGAAAGAGAAGACAGAGGGGGTAATTAGGCTGTGGTTTCACAATCTGTAATATCAGAGGGTACACACACACACACACACACACACACACACACACACACACACACACACACACACACACACACACACACACACACACACACAACTCATGCATGATCTTGCCTATGCCCATCAAACCTTATATTGCACTTCTTCACCCCTGCGCACACATCCATCATCATCCACTCAATCATTCTGCTCGGGTAGTGAGTGATTTTCCGGTGCAGAGGCTAGTGTCAGTCAGCCAGCCAGTCAGTCAGTCAGTCAGTGGCCGATGCAGGGGAAGAACTCACCGAGTATTTTCAGGCTGCCGTTGCCGACTCCATCTCTGGCATACAGGCCCCAGTAGACACAATGGAACAACAAGCTGAGCACTGCCAAGTGAAAGAGATGCAGGTAGGAGATAAATAAGAGGAAGGCAGAGGGAGAAGAGAGGGGAGGAATGAGATGGGTAAGCAGCAGAGGGAGGGTTGTTGAAAGGGGTTGAAGAAAAGGAGTAAAACAAGGTTTAAAAAAATGAAAACAAGGAGATGAGGTAAAGAAAGGATAAATAATGACGACAGGGAGATGATAATGAGGAAGAAAGAGGAGGGCAGGAGAGAGGGAGAAGAGAAGCGAGGCCGAGAAGAATTGATAAAAGGAGATGAGAAAGGAGCAGAGGGCTCGAGAAGAGATGCAGAACGAGAATTTAGAGGTGGCAGGAGGATCGAGAGGGGATTTGGAGAGGGGACAAGCAGGCGAGAAGGAAGACATCGAGATAAGGGAGGGAGAGGGGTGAGGTTGAGGGTGAGAAGAGTGGGGTGGGTGTTCAACGGTAACAGCACGCTCCAGTGAACACTGTAACGCAGCGCGGCTGTTTGCAATAGTTCCCATTCAGAGGCTAATAAGGCCGATAATATCTTGGCTCTTGAAGTTGGGATTAAGGTATGAGATGCTGCAGCCATGCGAGAGGCTCATTGTTATCTTGAGTGTGTGTGTGTGTGTGTGTGTGTGTGTGTGCGTGTGTGCGTGTGTGCGTATGTGTGTGTGTGTATGTGTGTGTCTGTTCGGGACAGATGATCTCACCCTCAACACCTGCCGCTGTCATAAACATTTTGTAGGTTGTGTGAAGAAGCTGTCTTCCCTTTAGATTATCTGCAGGGAGGAAAAAAACAGAGGAATGAGATAGAGGTGATGGAGGTGTGTGTGTGTGTGTGTGTGTGTGGACAGAGATAAAAAGGATGGAGATATGCTAACAGATGGTGGAGGAGAGCGAGAGGGAAAAAAATAAAAACAAGGGAATGGGCCAGATAAACGAGGGGAGCAGCCATTAATATGCATCCGTCTTTTGATGACACCGCGTACATCTTCTCCATCCTCTCTGCCTAATCTGGGAGGAAATATTTTTAATGCGTATTTAAGCAGGCAATTTTACAGCCAAAATGCTCCTACAAACAGCAGTCCCCAGGGGAAAATTTACAACGGGAGGAAGGGGCCGTAAACGTTCTCGCACTCTCACTGCCGCCCTGTGTAACGCAGGCTTGGCCAGAACAAATGCTGCTGGATCCTCCTGCGGTTTCCCCCTCAAAAGGTAATGATGGCTGTCAAACAAACAGAAAAAACACTGAAAATCCTCTCATCTTCTCCTGATTTCAGTGTTGTATAAATTTCCAAAAATTCATAATCTGCATAGGACATCGTGAATATTGTTTTAATTTGTCATGAAAAATCAATTAAGGTATTTTTTTTTTCTCCCTCCGTTCTTTCCTTACTCACCAAAAGTTTTAATTAGTGAAAAGCAAAATCCAACAAAAAAACACAATACCAAGTTGACAAGTCACCATTTTTCACATTTTCTTTCCAATTCTATTCCCCAATCCAGCCACCCAACCCCTGCACGACAACTACACAGCTAAAAAAGAAAAAAGAAAGAAAGACAAAATCAGGAATAGAAAAGAAAAATAAATAGAATTGAATTAAAGTAAAATATAACTGGCCATGGGGTTAAGGAGTACATTGTTCAGGGGGCTGCTGCAGGCTGATGATAAGGTATAAAAACATGGGCAATCTGTCAGGAGGGAGAACAGATAAAGCATTAGAATAGGAAACCAAGGGTTGCCACTTCTTTAAAAAGCGCTCGCGAGGCCCTCTAAATGAAAACTTTATCTTTTTTAGGTGCAAAAACGTCATCATATCCTTCAGTCAGGCAGAAAATGATGAGAAAATGGTAGATAGTGATTTCCAGAACTGGAGTATTATTCGCCTGGACTCTTCCTTGGACAGTCCATACCAGGGGGGCCAAAAAGCAAACACCAATTGTATTATTGAACTGCAAAACGGTACTAGAATCCTGTCAGTGTCTATTGTCACTGTGCCTGTCGTGCTTTAAAATTATCAAAAAGAAAAGTTGAACAATAAGGGACTTACTCTATATCATTGACCAAAGTCGGGCCAAAGTTGGCCTGTTGGATGTTTGGAGCAAAAGATTATGTTTAATTAATTTCAAAAAAGGTGTTTGTAATGTAGGCAATTACATTTTGTGAGGTAATAATGCTCTTTGTAGGATACCTAATTATCCCTTAATGTTTTCTTCCCCTTGTGTGTCCCATTATCTGTAATATGCTGGAAAAAGAGGCAACAGTGGAAAACAGCAGATCATATACCTAATGGTTACATAGAGAAGATGTTAAAAGGTGTTTTAAAAAGTCTTCATCAATACAATTTTGAATGAAACATATAATTTTTCCTGACAATAGAAGTTGCTAAGGAGTGAGACATCTTGCATCTTTCTCATCTCTGTTGAGAGCTGCATGTGCAGTTACCACCAGAATAACAATGGTCACGTTTTTAGATAATATTGTTGTTTTATCACAACAAATCTTATCGAGCTACAGAATATAAATCATTAACCTTCACCCAAGACATCTGAGCCTTTACACCCTCTGGTGTGCATAAACTACAGGTTAGGAACTTCTTAAAATACAGAAATATGAAATTATCTGTAATTTTATCCGTATCAGCCATGAGAAGCAGGTAATCATCAGTCATTGCACAGACTGAAAAAATGCCATATCATACATCCCTAGAATATCCCACTGAAGCTGGCAGAGGCAACGTACACATGGAGAAGAAGATACAGCCGTTCTTTCACGGCCTTCACGCAATCTGCATAAAATCACAATAAGATTTCAGCAGAAACCACCAGTCAAAAGACGTATTTGCACCTCATTATGTGGCTTTATTCCCCTGCAATGTGGCAAGCAAAGCGATAACCTTCCCATAACACTCTCTATTTAAAGCCCCATCTTCCATTTCCAACCGTGTATGTACCAATGTACTCGTTTTTGGATACATATACAACAGAAGTCTATATGAGGATTTCGAAGGATATTTAGGGCAATTCTGGAGCTCAATATCCAGATTCTTCTCACTTAAACAAAATGAGTTTACCATGTTTACATTTGTCCTCATGTACCTCTTGTCGCATCCAGTCATGCAGATCATTTTGACTTTATTCGCTCAGATTTTTAGACATGTAAGATTTCGGCCTTCAAGCCAATAAACTGGAGATCATAGTTAGAGTCTCAGTTTTTTTAGGGTCTTTTAGGGTCTTTGCTTTTTGATTGCAAGATTAAGTCCTTAGAATTGCAATCTGTGACTCAGTCACTCATTAAAATACCATCACAAAAACAAAATGTTTGTTAGACATCTTCACTGACAGGAAATATGTAGTAGTTAAACATAAAAAGACAGGAAGAGAAGGTTTTTCTATTGGTGCCATGCATTTTACAATTACATTTTTAAAACTGTGAGCACCTCATTGCAAATATATTGTGGTGGCTGCAGAAAACGCAGGTTTCTCAATGTCCTGGCTCATAAAACCACCATTATTTGCATAGTAGTTTTCAATCAGTTATGGAAAACAGTTTGCAAAACCCCAAATGCTGATTAAATAAATGAGAAAGAAAAAATATTTCTGTGACACCAAGTTCAGTTTAGTTTTATTACATTCTGTAACAAATTAGTTTAGTTTATTGTTTTTTTAGGACTTTAATCTGAATTTTACTTTCACCTCTTCAGGCGTCTCAAGATCCTTCATAAGTAACGATCTTTGGTTGAACCGCTCATAACTCATCTACGACATTTAAGTCCGAAACTTGTGATTCGTGGCCACTGGCTAATTTGTGGGGGCTATAAACCACTGCAGCAGAGCTTTTGTTCTCAGCTGCCTCCGGTTATTTGAGCTGTGACCTTCGTGTGACAAACTCGCTTCACTAACCTTAGCGCTCTCCATTCAACCGTTCACCTTTACACAAAAACCAGACCTCGCTTTCGTCATGTTGCTCATGCTCTGTTCTGACAAACCCCCGGCCCCACCTTTACTTATCAGAGGAAACATGAAGCCTTACTCGCACTCCATCAAGAAAACATGTAGATTTTAAAATGGATCTGAGGAAAAAGGGGCACTTAATGACTTCTGCGGGCTTTGAAAGTCAGAAGGAAGTGGCTTTTTCTATGGAGAAAGAGGGAGAAAGCGCAATGGAGTAAGTGAAAAAGGCAGTACTTACAGGCAAAATAGCATGAGAGGAGGAACACCATGGAGAAGATGACCAGGAACGTGATGTCTGTCTCCAGGATTCCTGCGAAAAAGGAAGGTGGAGGAAGTAGGGAGCGAATAATTAATGAGAAAGAAAACAGGGGAAGGTAGGATAAGAGAAGCAAAATGTACAAAAGAGGAGGTGGAATCAAAACCAGAACATAAAGGAATCAGAGAGGTTCAGAGAATATCGAGAAAAGTAAGAGAGGTGGAGGATAGAGCAAGACAGAAAGTAGAAAAACAGATGAAAAATTCAGAGAGGCAGGTGGGAGAGGAGGATATTGGATTAGTTAGGAAACAGGGTTACAGTAAGAGAGAGAGGGGGAACATTGGAGATGTAGGAATAATTCATTTAGAAGCTACTCCGGTCCCTTTCTTCTTTTCATCCCTTCCTCTCAGTTCATCTATCATCATTAATTCATTCAGGCGTCCCTTCATTATTGTAATTTGTTCAGTTCAGTGTGCTTTATTGGCCGTGCTAAGTGGTGTTGGCTCGTGCCATCAGCGATTGGTTCCATAATCTCTCTCTTTCTGTCTAATCACTCTTACCGAACTCATCTGCAGAGAAATGCTGCGTCCAGAAAGACTGGCCATTGGTCAGCTTCATCTCGTACTCCAGCCGCAAGCCATCGCCCTGCGAGGGAGGAGGGAGGGGAGCCAAAGTACACATAGAGGAAAAGAGAAAGAGAGGAGGCAGGTGAGACGTCTCTCGCCGTTTTACAAGCATTGTGATCCGTGCAAAATATACATTATTGCTTAAAGCTTCACTGGACAATTCTCTAGGGTGAAATGTCAGTGAGAGGTTATTCTTTAGATGTTTATTTAAACATTATTCTTGTGACATTTTGCTTTTTTCTTTAAAAGTCTGTAGGTGGAGAACTACAGGACCTTTTGAAAGAGAATAAAATGTTAGATGTACTTCAAACCAGCATTTTACAGTGTGTGAACAACAGGACGAGTCAGAAGGAATTAAATTGGAGCAAAGGGCACTGATGAAAAATAGCACAACATCTGAGTATATTTTTTGGTTTCATGATGGCGTCCCCCATCTTTGCATTAATCCGTCTATGAGTTCTCTGTCTGTCTACGGTAGAACTTCTAAATTTAGATTTCTTTGGTACGAATGCTGATAACGATTTCAGAATCTGGAAATGAAACCTTTTTCCAACAACCTTACTTTACTAACAAAAGAAGCCAATCTTCAAATGTTTAAACATAAGCAGCCCTACAAAAAATGTTAATCAAATGATAAACTAATCTAAAATATGAAAATGATTTGACAAACTGTGACTGGACATTTAAAGGCAGGTTTGAGTAACTGACAGCTACTGACAGACGCTCCTACTGAGTTGGTCCCAAAGGGGTAGAGGTTCAGCCATCCTTGTAAGCTTGTTATATTAAAATGTCAAGCTCTGATAAACCATTAGTATAGAAAAAGGTGATTAATACCTCATTCGAGAAAAACTCCTAGAGCACAAATTAAGATAAAAGTGCTGGTACAGAACTCATCCCAACACATTTGTAATGATGTTAATATCTGTGTAGCCTTGGGTTGAAAATGACTTTGGTACTTTCAATCTGATCAAATCTATAGTTAACAGATTGATTTTAAACATGTTGTATTAAAGTAACAAGTTAATATCAGAAAGATCAATATGATCAGGAATGCGGCATTTCAGGCCAGGTAAAGAAAAATCTATCTAGGAAACCAAGTATGAAAATTAAACCCCTTTGTGTCTGATGCTGAGTCTCATGTCAACACATCACCCTGCTTATCTATATCTGTATACATATACAGCACCATCACTGCTGTTGATGCTGACCATGAGATCAGATAACTGATTCAAAATCTTCTGCAACACAAAGTCATCTGAGCGAAACACTGCAAATGTACCCAACCGGTGGACTGGCTGCTCTTCTGTGTTTGTATTTTTTAACATAAAATTCCTGCCTACTGTATCACGACCTTCTTGACGGAGCCCAGATTTAATCTAACTTTTCCTTTCGCAAGAAAAAAAAATCCAAATCTTCCTCCGGGAGAGAAACACTGTTGGTTTAGCTGCTCATTGTAATTGTGCCACATAAGCCAGTCAGTCCCCCAGCTAGCCTGAAAAGTGCCTCGGGATCCCTCAGGTGTGCGGAGGAAGTTAGTGGTGAAATAAAAAAAAAAAATCTAGGCTGTTCAGCCTCCTGTGCTGCCAATGAGAAGATGACCCAAATTAACAGGCAGACAGGATGTGGATCATATCCATAGCAACAGTTTTCTCTGCTTTAATACAGAATGGTCTTGTTTTTTTAAAAGATTATTATTAACAGTGTGACAGACATCAATAATTTGTTAGGCTCATAAAAATGTGATCAGATGTAATTGCTCTGCATTTTTAATGGTCTGAAAGAGAATATTGAGCGAGGTAAAACGTGCAGAAGAGTAGAAATTCAGCAGAGAAGATGAACACACACGTGTGGTAAACCACAGTTGGTGATGATGTTAATTTTTGGCAGCCACACAAGTGAAAAGTGACAAACTCAAGTGAATTTGGGGAGGTGAGAAAAAAGATGGATGGGAGAGCAGAGAACAAGGGAGGGGGAGGGGGGGGACAGAGATGGGTTGACAATCAGAGCACAGAGAGCTCATTTCACACACACAAGTTCAAAGCCGATGGAGTTCGCGCTTGTTGCGGCGGAGCGAGGGAGAAGAGAGAGGGGAAAGGGGAAAAAAGACTTTGATTTCATTTGGCAGCCCGAGACTCCATCTCACTCCCTCCATCAAAAAGGGCGAGAAGCATGGAGCGTGCACTGCCACAAAATCAATACAGACACAAAGAGCAAGGAGACAGAGATAAAGAGAGTGATAGATGTGGTGACGGAGAAAGTTTAAAAAAAAAAGAAAAAGAAAAGAGGTAAAGAGAATGGCGGAATGAAGAAGAAGAAGAAGAAGTGGATGCAAAGAAGGGAAAGAGAGATGGATGCAGGTGAGAAAGCATCGATGAGGTGGCACTTCCCACAGCGGGGACTCTCTCCCTCTGCGGGACTGACAAGATGATTTTGGGGGGTTTGCTTGTTGGTTCCAGGTGTAAAAGGCATCTGCGTCTGATGTACTGTACTGATATGACACACACTAAAGGTGTTCCCTCCCTTGTACAGCTTGTGCTCCCCTGGGCTGCTGATAACTGCATTTAATAAGGACTTCTTAGGGTCCTTGGGAGAGAGTGTGGATCTTATCTCTGAAACATTAAGTGTTTGGTTGTAGCTTTCAGTTCAGTTTAATCTAAAGCAACACATCGTATTCTATAAGATCATCGTTTGTTTGAAGTGTTGCGGTCCTGTGAGAGCCACATTTCTCATTAAAGGTCAACTTTTTGTGAGCTCAGAGAAACAGTCCTGTTTTAAGCTTTGTGATGACGAATGTTCAAACTAATCCAAATAAAAAATAATATATAATTTATTTAGCTCAAATCCTGACGCACAACTACCGAGCATCAGTGACATCGCTGAAGTAAGATGTCTGCACAGAGCTTAAAGGATAATATAAGATAACACCCACCGCAGCCACAGTCTGTTCACCCTGCTGCCGTCTGGCAAAAGATACAGAAGTATCTGCTGCCATATCACCAGAACTACAAGGCAGCCTTATTCCCAAGGCCATGAGACTCCCGAATTCAACGTCAACAATCCATTGCCAGTAAAAAAAAGAAAAATGTAGCAGGACACACGGACTTTGTTTTTTAAACACTTTAAAGCAGTGGTTCTCAAATGGTGGGGCGCGCCCCCCTGGGTGGGCGCGGTGAGGTGTCGGGGGGGCGTGAGAGAAAGGGCAGGACGCGAAGGTCTATTTCCACTGGATACGTGTCCGCTGCATTACGTCTCACGCCAGCGGAGCTGATAGGTTTCACTTTCACTTTAGTCTCTGCGGTCCACTGCGCTGCGCTGTCCGGAGCCCTCCGGAGCAGATACGCAGGACTTCTATATATCTGGCGGATGCCAGAGCACGACGCAGCAATTCAGCAAGCAGACAGGAAGTCAAGCGCCAAAATAACAATATATAACAATATTACTTTTCAAAATAAAACACTCTGTGTCGACACCAGCACACAAATCTCAGAAAAGAGACAGACGCAAGCTCTTCTGCTAATCCCTCCGTCTGGAGCTATGGAGCAAGAAATATGACGATGCCTACGTAGACCTTGGGTTTACCATGAACACAGTCGGAAATGAGGAAAGACCTGTTTGTGTTTCATGCCTACAAACTCTGGCAGCGGACAGCATGAAACCATTTTGATAATCGGGGGGGGGGGGAGAATTTCTGTCCTTTAGGGGGGGCATGACAAAAAATAATTGAGATCCACTGCTTTAAAGTGACAGTAAATTTACCTTGTACCTACCTAAAATCAACAAATTTGGAGGGTATTAGGGTTCTGCAGTATTGAAATCACACCGACTAATACGTTCTTGACAACAAAGATACACCACTCACTATCTGTAGAGTGTTGTATTGAATTACTGCCAATGAAAACTGAACACTTCCTACTGCTGCTTCACATTTAAAAGCTTTTTAATGCCGAAACACAAGTTGACTTTATTTTGAAGTAGGCTAGTCACAGTCACACGGCGCCATCAATGATGCGTCTATATAGCAAAGCAATGGTTTCTCTTCTCTTTCAACATTTGTTGACAGCATATATATTTGAAAACGGAGCAAGAAGAAGCTGTTGGATAAAGAGCTGCAGGTGACAGGCTGCACACCTCCAACTTCTCAGTGAGGTAACCAACTCTGTTTTTCCTCAGTAACACAGTCAGACAGTGCGTTTACATGACACTCAAGAAAACCAAATTACTGAGTTTGTCCTACTATGATCGGATTTTTAAGATGCATGTAAACACCTTAGTCTGACTAAAATTGGACCAGATCGGATTTCTCAAAGTTGGATTTAAACACCAATATTATTCGATTGATAGTCACATCACTCCTGCATGTGTACGTTCTATCACATTGGATCGGATTTTGCGTTCTGCACAGGCTCGAGATTTTTTTCCCCGGGGCCGTGAGCCGGAAATAGAAGGACGGTGGCAACGGTGTCTTTCCTCCTTTTCCTTAACCCACCATATACAAAATGTACAAAGATGTAGCTTCGTCTCGCTCTTCGTTCGCCATCTTTCTCGAATGCCGAGGCAGTTTGTTGTTGCTGGTGACGTAAATGGGTACAGCACCTATCATACCGTGGTATGACATGCTTTTGGCCAATAATTCAATTTTCTCCCCAGCAAGTATACTCGGACAATTGCAATTGTCTGATTGAGTATCATAGTCGAACTATGGCTGTAATCCGACTAAGCTGTGCATGTAAACGTTGTGAGAGTCACCATTAAGGGTCTGAAAAGTAACAAGTAACTTAAAGTTATGAAATTATAATAAATATTTGCATCTGTGATGTATAGTAGAGTGTGTATAGAGTGTATTGGGTAAATATACTGAGTACATTTCAGCAGTGGTCTCTAGTATGGGTCAAGTTCTAAAAACACTGGGCCCTTTATGAAGAAATGTTGCTTTCCACGTACATTTGGCCTAAAATTTATCTTGCTGCAGTGTGAATCCTTCTCAACAATGATCAAGCCAGAGGATGTAGCATGTCGCTGAAGAATGGAGTGATGCTTCTCCTAGGGGGATGTACAGTTAATTTTGTGCAGGTGTCCAACTCCTGAGTAGACAAAACACCTCCAGACCTGAATATTCCCACCACCATATTTCACTGTGGTATCTTTCCCTCTCCTATTTGTCCATACATAAACTTTTCCTCAGAAACCCAAATCTCAAACTGGGCTTCATTAGTAAAAGCTGACTTTTTCATCCACTGTAAAATTCTGGTATTTCTTAGCCCACCTCAAGTGTTTTGGCCTAGTTTCACCTCCTGTGAAGTGGTTTCGAAAAGTGCTACTCGTCCTCTGAGAACTCTACAAGACAGCCTTTTCTTAACAGGATTTCTGCTGATTGGGGTCGTACATTTGGAGTGAGCAAATGATGTATCTGTGATGAAGTTGCTTTTCTAACTCTCAGGGAACTAGTATTGATCTTCTTATGGTTTGGTCACACTTTGGTAACAACTAATTCAGTAGCTGCAAAGCATTTTAGAGTGCACCACCCCCTTAGAAACCTTTGGTGCATCCATTATATGACTTCACGTCATTCTGCAGCAAGATACTGAGTCCAGACAAGCCTCAAAGCATTGCAAGAAATATTTAAGAAGACCGAGGAGTCCTGCTCGACGTGGACTTTCCTCCACCGTCTGCTGACCTAACAATGACAATAATTGTTGTCTTTTAAAAAGTTCAAACCAGTTTGATAAGAGGCCTAAGACCGGACTGGTAGTAATGAAAATATCACACAAGACTCCACAGCTTCCAAGAGGACCATATTGAGAGCCCATTAATGACAGTGTAGCAGCACTACAGTCCATCAGGGCAACTGCAACACGCCGTGTTTTAATCATTTATCTTAACTTGTCCTCTGCAAAAGCTGAGCATCAGAACAATAAATAACAGCAGACTTAAGCTTAAGAATTTTCCACAATATGCTCCTGACAAAGTTTCACAACAAAAGCCCCGTAAGGAAATGGAGAGTTTCTCGCCACCTGGAGGGCTTTTAATTTGAAACATTGCATTAACAGCGTAATGCAGCAACTTTCACAGAAACAGGGGCAGAAGATCAAAACAAAGCTTTGTACTGCAGGCTGCAAAAACAGTGTTTAACGCTAGTAAGCTGCAGCATAACCCACACCAACTACAGAGTTCTCTCTTGTGGATGTTGGTTCTGAGTAGTATAGTGGCATCGTGTGTACAATGCTCAGTTTTTGTACATCATAAGACATAAGCTGAGCTAATCGAATATCCCCGGGCTCCTGCTATCCAGTCACATGCCGCTCGTTCTCTCATTTGGTTGGCACAACATCTAACCGACTGAGGCCGGCAAAACTGGTAAAACCTCCTGAACCCTAAATAATTGTTAATTGCAGCCCTGACAAAGTTTATTTATTTACTATTACAGAAGAATCACACAATACAGCATTGTACTTGGTGTTCGCACTGTGAGAAAAACAAACTACAAATCATCGGGCCTGTTCATTTCCCATAAAAGGAAAGTATCTCTCCCAAAAGACTTGCAACACTGTCAAATACTCCTGTTATTATTTCTTATTTATGACATTTAAGACAGTTTAAGAAGTGCGGTGTTTCAAGTCCAAACTGGCTCTACAGTGAATATCCTTTATGTGACTGTGTTACAAGTCTTTATGAGAAATACGGTTCTTCCAGCGAGTCCTGGACAAAATGCAGCAGACACGGGTGTGTTTTCTGCATCGCCTGTTCTCTAAAGATGAGTCACCTGGCCAAGCTGACAAGTGAAACATTTTGCCCATTTTAGCAGCCCACCCTGCACCCATTAACAGCCGGTCTAATTTCAGTGCTTTCTTGGATCCCCGCTGAGGTAATTTTGTTTCATTAAAAACAGTTTTTGCTCAGCATAATAAAGAGAGGTTGATGACGTCCATTCAAAACTTTCCATTAGTCTACTTCTGTTTAAAACACCGTCAGGGTGAATGCCTCACAAAGTAACGCACAGACAACAGTTGCTGGGGTCAACGAGAAGCAGTGAAGCCACGTTATTGAGTTGTTCTGTTTATGTTCAATTAGCTCAGCCTTACGGGTTCTATCACTGTAACCCATCAAAAAAGGCAATACCACAGAAATAAGTGTTATTTTCTAAACTTTGTAGCTGCACACGGTTTCACAGATGCAGCTAGAGCTGGAATGTGAAATATGTGTGACAAGGACAGCTTTTAAAAGTCTTGATGTTATATATTATCAAGGGAAATGCCATCAGTGTGCAGAACAGCATTTAAGCCTGCTGATTTCAGTGAACTTTGGTTCCTCTGCAATTTACTTGTCTGAAAAACCTTTATACTGACTGCAAGAGGTCCTCTACTCTGTAATTTGCGATGACCGACATTTTATTTATAATGATTGTCTATTATTTTTCCCACTGATGAAATAATGGTTATTTACAGCTTTGAGGTTTCCTGCCATAATTAATCAAGTGAAATTGCCTGGAAATGTTAAATAACCTCACATTTTACCATTCCGTGAAGGAGAGTCTACATTTGGGGACTGAGAGCAGACATCCTCTGGTTTGAAGAGTTTATGAGCTGATATAGATTTAGACCCACTTCAACACAGGTAAAAGACTGAGATGGGAAAATACATTAAAGGTGAGAAGCAGGGACAGAGAGAGGAAAGAGGCAGCGCATAAAAGCGATGGTGCGCAGATAAATACATGGAATGAGTGGGAGGCAAAGAAGAAATGAGCCCAGCAAGATGGTGAGATGGAGAAGGAAAAACACAATTAGTGACAGGCTGACAGAGAGGAGCGGGAGACGGAGAGGTAAATAGATATGAAATGGTGTGGGGCGAGTCGCAGCTTGGTGACGGAGGTTGAAAGGGAGCAGGACGCAGCCAAAGATTGTGAGCGACAGAGGTAGAAAAGACAGAGAGGTGTGAAAGCAAAAGGGAGGCGAGAAGGCGAGCAGCGGGAAATTGGCTCCGGGGCACGGTGTGCATATGTCCCCAGGAGCGGAGACGAGCTTTTATACTTTAGTCCAACAGCATTAGGCAGCGTGTCTATCAGCGGACGCTGGCGTGACACTAAAACACGCTCCGCAGGAAGCATCCGCTCTAATCATATCCCTCTTCATAACCGACTGCATGAAAACAAACCAAGAGAAAAAAAAATCTCTCTCACACACACACAGACACAGACAGGATCATGACCAGGAGCATGACACTGACGTTACCCAGCGTATGACACTGATAGGCAGGCAGACACAGTGATTCATATACAGAGAGAAATCGTTGTTATTCAACCCTTTTCCTCACCCACTTTCGCAAACATGAAAACACTAGACACATTGAAAAAAATTCAAAACACAACACAAACACCTCGTTCTGTGATTCGTCCTTGACCGAAGCCCTCGGTGTGGGAGGATGTATCATCGCCAAGCGGAGCCATCATTATACGAACTTGTGATTTCTCCCAAAGTGCACCCCAGTCCAGGCTCACATCAAACGAACAAACAAACTCACCAACAGCAGTGACCACTTTTTGCTTCTTTTTTTTCCCCTTCCGGCACACCATTGCCCATTAAAAAACAACACAATGCTTAAAAGTCCCTCAAGCTAGCTAATCAAAAGGAAACAGCAGAGCTCTTGTAAGGCATGGTTAGTACAGTTTAAGAAAGGAGTCGCATATTAAGAGTCTTTGTTGAACAAAGCCGTGTATCATGGGGGGAGAGATAAAAGCATTTCACGGTGTCCAGGGGCAATTAAAAGGGAGATGCACCGATTCAGGATCAGCTAGAGCATTCGCAAAGAAGGCGGATGAAAAAGGGGTGAAAAGGGCATTTTAGTCTCGGAGTAGAAATATCAGTTTTCTAAATTGCAATCTTTTTCACATTTGGGTAAGTGCTGTAAATCACAGTGTCAAGTTTTGCCAATTTACCTTCTAGAGTCTGAAAGGTAGCCTGGTGCAAAAACCTTGAATGGAATAAGCTCATGCTGGGACAAAAATGATGCTCAAGTTGATTTAAAAATTTAAAAAGGAAGCCAGCACAAAAAAAGTAGCCTTTAAACATCCAGAGTTGCACAGAGCCTTCCTCGGGGTGCGCTGGGTATATTTTTGCCTCAGCTTTCACATTTTAATATCTGATGCTGCTGCTTGCACCTGAAATCTTTTTTTTTTTTTTTTTTTT
>CAEMYA010000130.1:3639108-3652711 GCA_903131615.1 Diplodus sargus
AAAAAAAAAAAAAAAGCGTTTGTTTTTTTTGGAGATGTGCGACCGCAGCTGGGGGAGCTGGTTTGTTTTGCGGTGGACTGGCGGGATGCCGCTCAGCGGGGCTACAGCGATGCCAGCGACTGTAATGAGGGTGAAATATACGCCGCAGATGACACACGCGCAGATGGCGCGCAACTGCACGGCGGCACAGAGGTGAGTGCGCTTCACGCGGCGTCGCGTGGACATCCGAGGCAACTTAACGGTGGATTTTCGGGGCGCAGACTCTCCGTCCGTGTGTCCGTCTGACCGCGGCACAGCCACAGAGACACCTGCGTAGTCGAGTCCCCTTTCCCGCTGCTCTCGGTCTGTGACGGTGTCATTGTCGCAACTAATGAAAAGAGCCAAACGAAGCCGGCAGCGCTCACCTCTTTGGTGTTGACGATGCCTTTGACGTATTTCCCGAGGACCGAGTCCGCGAAGAAGACGCAGGACAGCACGGCCAGGCACAGGAGTCTCTCCCCGACCCTCACCTCCATCTTTCTCTCTCCCCTGCTGTCGCTCGTCTGCTCTCCGGGCTCTCCACGAGCCCTGTCTCTGAGGCGGGAGCGCGCGCGAGGAGGAAACGGCTCGGGCACGGAGCGCGTTCACGGCGGCGCTTTCGCTGCCTGTGGCCCCCTGGAATAGAGGATGCTGTGTGCGTGCGTGTGTGTGTGTGTGTGTGTGTGTGTGTGGTAGGGGAGGGTTAACAGAGTGCGCGCTCCCGCTTTCCGCTCGTGCCTCTGAGAATGCGACACGTCCACACATTAAAAAATGCCATCACTGATTGCAATCATGTTTTCATTAGAGGTCACACACCTTTAATGAAGAGGCGCCGAGACAGATGATACCTGGCCTCCTGGCTCACATTACTGCATCACTGATCACCGGCGCACATATCAGCAGGGATGATATCTAATTGCCGCATCAATGCCGACTTTCCTGAAACTATGTCACTTTTCCTGCACTCCTGTCCTGTAGATCAACACAGCAGTGTAAGGCGCACTCATGGAGGTTTGATTAAAGGGGCAATGTGTCAGATTTATAGTTTGAAACATTCAAAAAGGTACTAAAATGTGAGGAAATTAAAGTTTTTATGTTTCGTCAATAAAAAAACTTTATGACCCCTCCGGTTTCTCTCATGGGACTTTATTTCAGAAAAGCTCTGTATGGTCGTGAATGAAGAGAGACAAATCTTTTTACAATCGCATTTGAATTGAATTATATAACATATATGATGTTTGTCAATTTAAAGATCGTTTTGCAAGTCAACAAAGTCACAATTTGTCTTGAAATTAGTGAAATATAAGACTGAAGGTACATAATTATAAAAGGCTACACAGCCAACAGTTGCATGAGTGACGTCGACTCATTGATCCTCCAACTTAAACCCTGTAGAGCTGCTCCTGTATATTAGCAGCTCACATAACTGATGAACTCTCCTTTCACATAACTGAAGTTGTCATTATGAGCACATTTTTTATTTATTTTTTTCATCTTTTTTAGTACCTTTTCTGTGGTGAGCTGGCAGCCATGTTGGTGTTGCCGATGTGTGTTGAGCAAGACAATGAAGTCCACTGAGGGGTTTAACACAAAATGAGATGATATTTTACTTTAATGATGACCAACTGCGACTTGATTGGCTTTTATCTTTTGCTCCATGGGACATTATTTAGGACAACCTTTGCATGGTAGTTAATGGAGAAAAGACAATTTGAAATTTGAAAGGTAGTTTTCCAAGTCAATAAAGTAAAATATCATCTGGTTTCGTTTTGAACCGCTCAGTGAACTTCATCATCTCGCTCAACACAAGTCACCAACACCAACGTGGCCGCCAACTCGGCTCAGAGAAGGTACTAACGAAGATGAAAATCACAATACATCTGCTCATACTGACAACTGCAGTAATGTGAATGGAGCTGTTAATATTTAGGAGCAGCTCTACAAGGTTAAATTTACAGGTTTTGTTGACTGATGAGACATTAGCAGCTACTCTGGTGATATGCTGCCCCCATGTGGTGGGAGTATAAACTCAACAGGTGGCCAATTTTTACTTATTGCACCTTTAAGCTTATAAAAGCACTGTGTCAAATACTTGTAGGAAATACAAACATTTATAATAGGTGCTTTTAAAAGAGAGCAAATACTGAAATGTCAACAGATTTACTTTAAATATCAAAAGTATATACCACTGGATTTTAGTTATCCTCCTCCTGTAGATGCTCAAATTGGAGCCAGTTTTACAATATCTATATCATTGGGTTGTTAATCCACACAAAACCATATTTTATAACCTTGGTGTGTTTAATCTTCATTCGCAAAGTAGCTAAAGCTGCCAGATAAAATATGATGGAGTGTAAATAAATGTTTGCCTCTGAAATGTCTGTGGAGGAATATGAATATGAAGTAGCATCAAAGCGGTTACTTTCCACTTTCGTCTGTGCACACCAACAATGATAAATGAAATAATACAGAGAGGTCTCTGCATTGTGTATTTTTTGGATTTGATCTGACACTTTTATGTTTGCAAAAAGGTCAGCTTTGTAACTGGCCTTTCCCTCAGTCCTGACTGAATCAAGATATTGGTAAAATTCAATAAAGAGTTTTTATTATCAAAGGCAATGATAAATCAAAAACCATCAGATATATCCAGAATATCTGGCCAGATAGATCACTGACAATCTGTCTTTTTTTCTATCCTCAGGGACTTTTAGTTAACCTTTAGTTTGATCAGTGCAAAGAAAAGTTTAATTCATGAGATAAAACACGACAGAACAGCAGGCTCATGGGAGAATATATTTATTTAGATAAAAATCAACAAAAGGAAGAAACCAGCCTACTTGCAATGATTCTGAAATTACATTTAAGTATGAAACCTGCAAAGAAAATGCAGTCCAACTCAATCACTCTGCAATCAATCAGATTAACAAATCTGAAAGTAAAAATATCTACATGAATCATATAATGTTTCATATACATTCTTTTTTATTCACAGGTTTGCACTTGCGGTGTTTTGAACAAAAGAAAATTAAAAAGTAAAAAACAAGTTAACTTAAAACAGCTTTGTTTTCCAGTCTATGGCTTGTTTTCTTTTAAAAGGCTAATCATATTCTACATCAGAAATGCATTTTACAACGCGGAGCGATTTGCATACGGAGTGCAGACGGGCTATGACACTGGCTAGCACCTGCATTTTCAATGATGCCAGTTAACAGCAAACACTAAACAGCAAGGACAGCACATCTTTATGGAAACAAATAAGGGCTGTTAATATATACATTTTGTTTTTCTTCTTCCACAGCCTGCTGTTGTATAATACCTTTTGTTTGCAAGTGGAAAAATACATACGTTGACTAAAATGTGTGAATTAAGATAAAATAACAAAATATTTCTACAGCTACAAATCTTTTTTTCCTTTTCTTTTTCAACACAAAAATTTGCACATTCACAAACTTGAATTTGTGATAATTTTTCAGATTCGAGCATGCGCTTTTTCTTCACAAGCATGCAAAAAGATGACATACAACTGCAGGCTGCAGATCATATGTGAGCATAATTTAACAAGCTCAAAATATCAATTAACCTCATTTGCTTCCAAACAGTCATTACAAAACTTAGGCTGCAGTCTCTGGTTCTGCTTGGAACTTTGACCACGACTGCAGGAAGTCTGAATGATAGATCACATGAGTATATCTCGCTTGGAAACATTTCTGAGGGGCAGCTGACATCAGTTGAAGACACTGAAGCAACTTGTTTCCAGGAAAAGTGTTTGTGATGTATGGACTGGTATGATAACGGAGTCCACCCTTGAGGTGATTCAAACACATAACTATACAGCAATAAACAACATTTAACCACACATGTGGGATGTCTGACTGATAGATCAAAGTGTTTCTGGTTTGGAATCATTTCTGAGGAGCAGCTGATGTCAGTTGAACTCACTGACACAATTGTGAAAGAATCATGTTCAATCTGAAACATGTGGTATGGTAACTATGAAGTCCAGCCTTGAGGTGATTCAAACACATAGCAATTCAATAATAAAAAGACTGAAGACTGAAAACAAAAAATGGTGTGATGCTGGTGTGTAACTGCATAGTTTTACCTAAGACCTCATCAATAAAGCAGCAAGCTCATGTTTGTAGCAGCATTGCACTTTGCATTGCACTTCACCAAAATCAGCATGGAGCCAGGAGGGAGCTCCAACGAGAACAGTTTTCGGTGAGAAAACCTGTGGAGGTATGCTGTACAACCTGATAATTCAACCACCAAAGACAAGCAGCATTAAATGACTACACAAAGTTTGGAAAATGTGCGATTATAAAGTTGTTCTGTAGATTGTCGAGAAATAGACACTAATTAGGCAGCAACACTAATTGAAACAACATAAAATCAAACATTTCAGCTCAGAACTGAAGGCAGCATATAAGCAGAGGTGGAGCCATGAAACTGCCAGCTGAGTTTGGGAAACTGTAACACTGAGCAGAAAGTCCATCTGGTCTTTTGCACAGATGAGTTTGCAGCGCTGGGTCAATCACCTGCACTCAGGTTAGACTGATGCATGAGTGGTCATAAAGGACGAGAGGCATATGGAGATCAATAAAAAAACACAAGTTGGTGAATTTTTAAGTTTTCTAGTCGCTCATAATTTATACAACAAAGTGCAAATGACCAGTCGACCCTGCAGGGCTTCATAGGCGGTGGTATATTCAGTACTGATTTCTTCATCAGTCTGTGGACTTCAAAGACAACAGATGGAGGACAGATGATTAATACTGTGAATAGTCTCTTGACTGTAAAGTGCCGTTCCTGTCTTTATGTGAACACAAACAACGAGGACACGCCCCTGTGAGAGCTCCCGTTTCTCGCACACCACAGAGACCGGCGTGATCATGTGAATGAGCACATGCAAACGCCACTTGAGTCACACACACACACACACACACACACACACACAGGCACCAGTACAGAAATAAAAATGTACAAGCTCTGGCTTAAAATACGCTTGCATGGATCGATAAATCAACTCTGCAAAAGTGCAGAGTGAGCATAAACAGTGGCTAGTAAAGCAAGTACAAACTTCAGCCCAGCATCTCCGAGAGGATGAGTGTATTACTTTCTTCCTCTTCACGGCCCTGGTTCTCTCCATCAATCTGACTAAAAATATTGCGGTAAGTACTGCGAGCTGACAGAAGTGAGCATGGGCTAATCCTGTAGCATGACTTTGCTGCTGAAAATCCTGCTCTTCTACGGGGGGAGGATTTCGCACTCGGAGCTTCAGCTAAATCCTATTCATCACACAGCATCCCTTCTCGACAGACTTGGCAACCCTGGTCCTACTACCAGGCAAGGGCAGGACAGTGCCAGCATTGTTGGCTTCTATATTTAGTTGGACCTGATCGAGGAACTGACCCTCCGAAGGACATTTTTGTGTACTTCAAAGTGCTTCGGTGGCAACATGCTCAGAGGAGTGTCCTCGTGCTATCCAAAACAAAGTCATGAATGTGATGGTGGGGAGCAAAGAAGTCTGGACCACCGTCCACTTTCAGTCGGCCAAACACAAGTTCAGCGGCTTTTACACAGCACTCTTACAAAATCTTTTCTTGCTAAGGGTCCTGGAGCTTTGCCTAAAAGCCTCCGATTTGTAGTAACTGATTTTCTGGGAGGAAAGACCCTGGCTGAAGAGAAGTGGTATTTTGACACATTGCATACTGTGCAGAGACGGAAAGTGAGCAATAACGGCTGGCGAGGAGTGGGGACGACCTGGGAGGAAATCAGCGAAGTGGAGGTTAAAATGCGTATTGATAGCTCGGGGTGGGATGCCCCTTTCTCTCTCACTCAATTCTTGAGGAGAGCAAGTGTTTCCAGTCTTGAAAATAATAAAGCTATATTGACTCTTTCAGACATCCGAGGGATATAGTTGTTTATAAAAAGACTTATTTAGGTGGGAACCAGGCTTTCAAGCATGTGCTTGTCTTCAGAAAATAACGTATTTCAGTGCATCTTCACAAAATTCACTGTAACAATCGCTAAAATGCAATGTTTGCATTAGACCAACCACACTATAAAAAAACAACAGGCGGCATCTAGACGGCGCACTGTGCTCCTGTATAATATTCTACACTTTATCCCATCGGTATGTATTACTACGAGTAGGATATGAGATTAATTGGAAAGGCAAGGTATGTCGGAGCAGCTGTGCCAAAGAAGCAGAGGTAAATATTGAACACATTCACAAACGTGGAAAAAAAAATCGCATACGATTACATTAAACAAACAATATAGTGTACAAACAAACAGACAAACTTCTCATGATTCAAGGATTACAATACAGCAATAGAAAAAAAAAAGATATAAATAACACAAGTAATACTACTGCATAGGTTTATAATATGATTAAAAACTGTAACAGAATCTCAAAAAACAAGTGAATCAATTCATCCAGTTTAGGGCCCGTCAGTCTGTTGTGTTTTAGCTCTGTAATTCTATTTGGGAGAGAGTCAACAGAGTTACTATCCACAAAGCGGGCTGTATTGACTGCCAAACTGGCGTAATGGAGAACACAATGTGGAGTTATTAAGTGTGATTTAGAGTGCTCCGTAAAAGGACAAGTGGCTATTTCGAATGGGATGACTCTATACAGAAGCATATAGTGTTCCTACCACTGTCTGATTGGGGCCCCAAATGACTGCCGTGGCCTAGATGAATCACCCATTCAGGCCTCGTCTCAAGAATCTTCTGCGCGGCTTTATGTCCGAGTCTCAGCTGCCTAACGGCAACTCTGTTAAGTATGTGTGCTGGGTGTGTGGGTGAGTGCTTTGATCTAAGTAGCTGCTAAATTACCATTTTATTCTAAAACATGACTGTGGGTGTGTTCGTTTTGTCTGGCAGATTTGTATCAGCGCAGGATGCTGCACTGACGAGCGGCAAGAATCGTAAAGCAGATGAAGTTTTATTGCATTGCTCGTCTGTTTTTTTGTCACTCAAAATCCGGGCAATCTCTTAGAATACCGCAACCTCCCGCCTTCTGTATTTTTTTTTGTTTTTAGGATACTTCCTCTCTCCCTTTTAGGAGTTGCACTGCCTAAATCTGTCTGACTTTCATTTTCTTTCTCTCTTCACTCCTTGGGTGACTGCAGCCTTTTCTTTTTCAAACCTTATTCAAGGTCCACCAGAGTCGGTGTTATTCTGGGCCGCCACAGCAACTAAGCCCTCCCCATCAGCAATTTTAGCTCCTTTCCCAGCGGTAAGTTCCACTCCCTCAATGGAGCCAACGAAGAGAGTACCTGCCTCCCCAGAAGAGGCCGACACACCCCTATCGGTCCGTTCCAGCTTGCGGTGCTTGCGGGGCTCCGGGGGTGTGTCGGACTGGGTGAAGACAGCTCGAATTCTCTCCACGCAGACGTTGGCAGCTTCCCTCGTCTCCCTGGAGAGCTGCGATAGGCTGAGAAAGCCATGGGGGAGGTCGTCCACCACGCACAGAGTGACAGGCTGGTCTATGTTCCTCAAACGCTTGGCAAACATCACAGAGTCATCCAGCATGGGGTCTAATGCACAAGCCTGAGAGGGGGAGAGAGGGGGAGAGAAGGGGAGAGAAGGGGAGAGAGAGGGGTATGGTGAAAAGCAAATTAGGATTCCCTTCAGACATGTCAAGAATCTTAATTAAGGGATGAAGAAAAGGAAGCCAAGCGTCCCAGCTTCGCTTTTGTCCCTGCTTTCTTTACATTCTCGCTGACTCACTCCAGCCACTTTAAAATCAGCACCAATTTCCCCATTTTCATATTAACACCCCTTCTCACATGAGAGAGCAGGCAGGCTTCATCTCCCCTCCCAATCTCTTCCATCACACTCTGTCTTACTCTGATACAACAATGTAAGCAGTGTATAGTCTTGGTACTCTATCCCTTGACATTTTGAGGCTGCCTTGTTTTACTTCTCAAACCCCCTTGCTGCTCCTCCCATCTCCATTAGCATTCCTAATCATGGTCTGCATGCTCACACATTATCATATCCGCTAATTTTCAAACGTGGAATTAACACTTGAACAATCAGGATCATTCATGCAGCAAAAATGCAGACATACATACGTACATAAAAAGTCAAGCTTAAAACTCAAATTGAGATCAACCTTCGACCCGAGTGTAACTAACTAACTGTATGAAGGGTTGTCTACACAAAGAACAATAGCTCTAATTTTAAATAGGAATGTCCCGATCCGATCTGCAGGATCGGGACAGGAGCTGCATTTAATACTACTCATTTGATACGGCATATAAAAAACAAAAACACTCAAAGTTAAACAACAAGTTCATTCAAGCAATACAGGCAAAGGCACCGAAGCAGCAAACACTCGCGGATACTTTCAAAAGGAAATATCCTCGAGACAGCGACATGGCCAAAAATATTACAGAGAAGGTTACTGAATTAATCACTCTGGATAACCAGCTCATCTCTGTGGTAGAGAATCAGGGTTTTCTTCGTCACCTGGAGTTTTTGAATCTCCAGTATGCCCTACCATCTCGGCATTACATTACATTGCCTCCACTTTTGAGTTACAACGCTGGTATGAGCACTAGTTTCATGGGTCTCATACAGCAGAGCATGTAAAACAGGCAATCGAGGAGATGCTGAACGTGTGTGAAATAGACAAGCAACGCGTCCACGTCATTTTACATGACAATGTAAGGAATATGAAAAATAGCAATGGATGATATGGAGGTACCAAGCGTGGGCTGCGTTCACACACATATTTCAGCTGGCTGTACACGAGGGTCAGCTGTCACAGTGCAGCGTCACGGACTCGCATGCTAACAAAAGGAAGATGGTAGACCAATGTTGCAATAGTATATGCAGAATAAGAAAGAGCGATATGAAAGTATATAGTTTTTCTCAACAAAAAAAAAAACTATTAAGGAACAGCTTGGATGCAGGTATTTTTTTTCCTTAATGCAGCTGTATTATCTAGGAAAATATTAGTTAAGGCTAAGTATCAGATCGGGCATTTACTAAATATTAAAAGGACTCTAATCTGTATTTATGTAAAAAAAAAAACCTGATCAGGTCATCCCTTATTTTACCTGTAATGATGTGAGCACCCATACTGATTAAAGACAACCCTCTGTAAACAGTGGTGCCAAGCATGCACTGCACGCTCTAGCTGTGTCGACTGCTTAGGAAAATGGATATTGATGACCGGTTACTGCTGTACCTTGGGCAGAGAAACAAACTGAAAGCCAGAGGGAAATGGGTTTTACAAAATTCTTCAAAGATGAGAGGAGTTAGGAGAATCAAGCACTCTATTACAAGAGGGGTCGTCTTTTAAAGAAAAATGGTATTCAACTTTATCCTGGGGATCGTTAAAGAGAACATCAGTAGAGACAAATCCATATGGCAGCACGTTTTTTTATGTGTAATTTGCAGTCTCAGATTACATAAGCATCTTTTATTTTGTGACTGTGCCCCCTTTCAGTTCAGAAGGATTTTTGTAGTTTCTTCTTACCACTATATGTACAGGTGGCAGTCCTTTCAGCATGTTATCAGGAGCCAGCAGAGGAGAGCAGAAAGGATCTTTGACCACTGGAGAACTCTGCAGCCTCATCTCTGTTTGCTGCACTGAACGCAGCGGCTCAAAGCCCAGGGGAAACTCCCTCGGGTGCTCCAGCTCTGAACCCTCCTCTCCACCGGGGGGTGGTATGGCCACTGAACACAGGTTGCTGGGCAAGTTGGGATCTGCATCCTTGGCGAGGAAGAAATTCACATCTTCTGGCTACATAAAAGAAGAGATAGGAAAATATTTAGGTGAGGTTAGACAGCCTTGAGGGGTCAAGGGAGAGGGTAATGGCAAGGAAATAAAACATTTTAGAGCAGACTTGATTAGAAATATACACACCAGCACTGTCCTTGTGAAAATATTCTAAAAACCTTGGCTCACTGCCTGAGTGTTGGCTGAACGATTCCCATTTCAAGGAGGAAAAGCATATTTAAAATCTTACATCACCTCAGCTTGCTATTTTTCCAAAGCCAGCCAATAATCCAGTCTGCCTGTGTGAAAACACATGCAAGGGATAATCTGAACTACCTTGACAGTATCCGCGTGACCAAACGTTTTTGATATTCAGTCAGCATTTTGTGAGAAAATCTTTTTGCAAAGCATGGGTGACATAATCTCAGCTGAGTTCAACAAGATGACACATTCACACCACTGCAGGAAATATAGCTTTGTATGACGGAGGGCCAAAATCGTCATGCTTATAAACTGTTCAACATCTTAACAAGGGCTACAACTGTGCACTAAATCGTTTTAAAGCTTGTGGTATGAAAGTGGAGATACAGTGCTCAAAGATGAGGTTGGTTTGAATTCTCTTCATGGCATTGGTGCAAATAATAATCATCAAATTACAAACATTTAAAAGACCTTGTGGGAGTTAAATCACAGGATTTGAATCCCACGACAATCCCCACTAACAAACAAGTGTTCTTTTAAGCAGCAACATCCGTGAGCCGTTTAATACTGTTAACTTCTTCTGGATAAGAGCATCAGCTGCGAGCATGCTAATCTCAATGTAAACATGTTCAAGCGTGACATACGGTGCGCTCAGAGAGCAGTGGTGAACTGTGAGAGGTGGCATTGTGGTGGGATCCCAAGTCCTGGCATGTCTGGCTCTTCACAGATAATTTCCTGCTGGGAAATTCTGAAGGCTCTGATGGTACAGGGGGGTCAGCGTGAGGAGAGGAGATGGATGCCTCTGAAATGCTCTTCCTCACTGTGTCTAAGAAATGAGAGAGAGAGATGAATGAGACAACAGAAGTCAAAATACAACAGAAAAGGCATTAAGGAGATCTTTGTGCTATGTTATGTAGCATTCCTGTGCATGTAAAAGTCCACACAAATCGGAGTTAGTCTAACCCACAGAAAACATTGCTCCTGGACTGCCTAAAATGCCTGGTTTTGTCAAGCCTTTCCTTCCTTAACTTATGTGGATTACTATGCAACAGGCGTTACATAAATATATATTTTCATATATTTATTATAAAATACATACACTCCATTCAGTCAGCAGACATACAGTTGCTTCTGCTGTAGCAATGTTATTTTAAATCACACTACCTCAGCTCAGCATGACCTGCCCTACTCTGCCTCTGATTGGCTACATCCTGCTCATTAAGTAATGTGCCTGTGCAACTCTCTCCATAGATTGAACAGAGGCAAGATGTCTCGGTCTGTAGCTAAAACAGAGCGTTCAAGACAGTCTGAAAATGGATGCTGGAAAAATTTTTTTTTTTTTAATGAAAAATCTAAGTATGTAAACCTATTCTAGGACACCCAAATAAAAGTATGAACTTGAAAATTAGCATAACATGACCTCTTTAAAAAATAACCAGTAGCCACACAAAGTACATTGGATAGTTTATATAAGATAAAGAGGATACTCAAATGTACTTGGGGGTCGATAGCAGCTGGAGGACACAGGAAAAAAATACACCTACAGTACACAACCACTTTCACTTATTCTACTTCCGTTTCTACTTATCATATGTCCTCTGGTTGACAGCCAACCGTTAAAAGCCAAAAATGCAAATTGGGATGTATCAGAAAAGAGAGAGGAGAAGTGGGTGGGGGAAATTCAAATAGTGCTGTCATGGTGATATCATCAGCCCGCCCCGAGCCGTCAAAACACAACTGGAAGCGACGTCTTGGCTGGTCTCTTCTCAAAGCGCTACCTATCTCCCATCTCTTTAATAATGAACCATCTCAGCACCATGATGGCCTTTTAATAATGTACACCCACAAATGACATTCTCATTAGTTTGGGCTTTGCAGCTGTGGGGGTGTCACCTTAGCTAAGGGGACACCAGGGAAATTACGATTCGCCACCAGATTTACGGTGGCTACAATTAACAATTACTGTCAAAGCCCGGCTGCTCCAAAGAGGTGAATTGATATGAATGGGGCAGCGGGGGTGTTACACAACAGGGTGGGATGAAGCGATAATTGGTTAGTTAAATGCTGAATAAAGGGGATCCATGTCAATAAACTCCTCCATATGGCAATGAACTTTGGGGCTGTTGATGTTGTTGCGCTCATAATACTTAAATAAAGTGATTAAATGAACACACTGAAAACGTGGGACACACACACACACACACACACACACCAAGATCTGAGCTGTAGACAGGAGCAGATTGCATCTACAGAAAACTTTGAAACACAATAGCTGCCAAGCAGAACACATTTATGCCACCAACATCTCAGCTAACACCTGACTGCACACACACGCACAAACACACTCATGCACTCAGTCGCAGTCGGTGGTATACCAGTGGCTCCTGGTGGTGCCTCTGCAGCTGTGCTGGGGGGGGCCGAGGCTCTGTTGGAATCCAGCAGAGAGTGGATCCAGTTGGAGGCTCCCTGTCGAAAATCTCTGAGCAGCAGCGCTGTGTCTCTCCTCACCAGGCTCAGCGTGCTCACTTTCTCTACCTGTGTCTCTGTTTGCGGCTCATTGCCTGCCGAAGGAGGTATGGATGAAAGGTTAGCAAGGAGAGAAAGATGTACTACAGAGATTAAAAGTGTTTTTGTCATTCTTCTATAAGCATGAATGAGTAACAACAGATAATAGGAGATGAATAATAGCAAAGTAAAGAAAACCACAGAGAGCGGGTTCAATACTACCACAGAGCAATTTGTATTACAGACCGGGATACACAGTGATGACAGAAGGAGTGAATAGAAAACTGTTAGTGGTTTAGTTCAGTTATTGAAAGAAGACACAGGATAGAAAATATCCCTTGATATTGGGCTCAGTTTACCAACTACTGACAATTTATCAGCGGAATTGAGAGTTTCTCCTTGCAAACATGCATTAATGACACAATACACACACAAAAAAATCCATTTGCTGATAAGTTGAACTGTTGTTAGACACAATACAAGCTGGATGATACTGAAGCATTTCAGAGAGTTAGTACTTTGTGAATATTTTGTACATTCTTAAATAAATATACAACTGAATGCTTGTTGGTCATCTTTACAGATTTAAGTTGTATATCAGAGATTTAGACCACAGTCAAATCCAAGATGATTTCTATGATCATTTATTTCTGTACAAAAACTTAAAGATCAGCAGCGCAGACATCAGCTGAATAATTGATTATTACTGTGAGCTGTTGTCAAAGCTGCTTGCTTTTTTCATAAAATGAATGATTATTTAGCTGCTGGTCAGACACGGTAAGTACTCTGAAAACCTTGCTTTTTTAACGTTTTCCATGATTATAAAAGCTAATCAATAGAATAGGAATAGAACAGATTAGTCGATAATGAAAATGGATGAGGGAAAACAACATCTTAACTTCAGGTAAAAACCTCATAATTTGTATACACAAGTAGCATACATGATTAGGGTTATTAATCATTATTGTTTACAGACCTACAACTACAGCCCAGACCATTATATTCAGAGTATGAATGATGTGAAGAGGCAGTCAGCAGAGACATGCAGAAATGCTTGACAGAAAGGAAATAGATCTAAACAACTTCACAGAACACACAAAAAAATTCCTGGCTTGATATCTTTAAAAAAAAAAAAAAAAA
>CAEMYA010000130.1:3673261-3732189 GCA_903131615.1 Diplodus sargus
AAAAAAAAAAAAAAAAAAAAGGGCTGGCTTCTATATTGCAATACTTTCTGGTTCCACGTGCAATAAGGCAAAACCACTATTGAGACATTTCGGAAAGTAACCAATCGCTTTGATGTGAAAGTTATGAATGTTTGATGGATCACTGTATGGTAATGTACATTCAGTCACTACAATGTGACCTTCTGACCTGACAGAGAAGGGTGGTTGCGGGCAGAAGCACACACAGTAACAGTAGGATTCCCTCTGCTGTCAGGATCTTGTTTTTGGTTATCTCGCTGAGGTTTATTGTCTTCTCCAGTGGTTCTGGACAAACAGACAGTTCAGACAGACAGATCTCAATTTCCCAGCAAGAGACAGCATATATTTGAGTTCATCTTGAAGAATCAAGCTAACTAAATAATTACTGAACAGACTTCTCAGGGGATTTATTACTAGATGGACTGTTCCCTTGTATAACTGTACCTTTTTGTATAAAGAACACGGTCTAACGTATAAAATACATGAATTAACAATTGATTTGATTGTTAGCTGAAGCTGTTCTTGTAAACTAATGCAGGTTATCTCACACATAATCCCCACAGCACTTCAGTGGTTGTTTTACATTTCCACATCTACCGTCTGTATTTAATGAGATTATGATGCAAAACAACATTTCAGCGCCTCCACACATTAGCTCGAATGTGAGTTAATTCGGTGCTATTTAAAGTACATGGCTGAGCAGCAGACTGTAATGAGACCATCCTGATGATGTGAAGATTAACTAAGCTGCGATAGGCACGATGCTGCCTCTGACACAGGCAGCCCTTAGGTAGACTAAGGTTAACAGGATTTATGGCTTATGAGGCGTTAGCAGAGCTTAGAGCTCCATCTCTCCATGTTAAACACACACTCCCACTCCCACTGGGCAGCTCAGACTGGGCCCATCCCACCATTAAACACACATTAACACTCACTGTGGACCTGCAGGTAGGTGCCATGGGTAAAGATGGAGCTCTTGTTCAGCCTACACTGGTACAGACCAGTGTCGTTCACCTCGACTGACTTGAACCTCAGGAGGCCACAGAACTGGCCAGGTGAAGTTCCTTCTGCTTTTGTCACACGATCTGTGTAGTCCACCTTTTCTGGACCCATGGTGACGTTGTCAGCTTGAACGCGTTTGACCCACGTGAATTCCAGTCGCTTCACTTTGGTAGATAGGCAGCATTCCAGGGTAGCCGGTTTATTGAACTCCACCCTCAAATAGGGCCTGTCCGGCATTATTTCCACCTCATCACGAGCTACAACCACTGTGGAGGAAGCAACGAGGATGGCATGCTGTTATATGTTATCGTGATTCACTGATTCTTGAGAATTTGGACAAAATTGGTTTTATTTTTGAAAAGGAAAAATGTAAATATTAAGAAATTTAAAGTTATATGTGTATGCAATCAACCTATATTTCTGTGCAACCTCTCGATACACGCCTTACATAGATTTAGAGCTTGTAAATGATGATTTATTATGTATGTTTATATGTTCTCAAAATGTTTCATTATGGTTGTTACAGTAGCAACATCAACAAAATTTTAGAAATCATTGAAAAAATATCAAACTCATAGGAACTTGTTCAACGTTGTTGCATTTAGCTAATGTGGATGGTGGTAAAGGGGTCCTCAGGAATATAGTCGACCATGTGGCTGCCTGATTTTAACGCTTTTTTTATCTGACGCTTTTGACAGAAACTTAGTACACATTTTCAGCAACCACAAAATAACAATAGATATTCTGGGGAAAAAGAAAAAAATACTTAGTTTTAAAGAGGTGTTACACTATGATATTTCATATAGAATATGTATTCTACCTTTTAAATGATTTTTTCAAAGTTTTTATCAAATTAAATGTTAATCACTTGTCAGAGGACAAATGGTTTTGTGGGTGCTGGACTTTAATATAATCATATAATTAACTGAATTAAAAACAAATGTTACATCTGTGCAAAAGACCTTCTGAAGATCCACCCTGAATATTTTGAATTTATTTTCACCAGAATTAGCACTGACATGTTTTTGCCAAAGGCTGATATCATTATCACATAACTTGTATTTACAACGGAGATAAAAGGTCTTAAAAGCTGAATAATAAAAACAGAGATAACTGAGCTGTGAATGTACAGCATAATCGACCAACAAGTAACATGTTGACATCTGCCTTGACAGGAGACGTGGTTCACTGAAGCAGAACTCACAATAGCTAAATGCTGAAAAAAAAAAATAATAAAAAAGATAAAGAATAGGTACTCAGTTTGCTTTAACATAAAGGGATGCAGGGAATCCTATTTTCCGCAAAACTCTGAGGATAATTAGGACTACGCAAATATAAATGACTAAAATGACACGTGAATATTATATAATGACTATCTAAGATGTAATTATATTTTATAATAATTTCATCTGACTCACCAACAAAGCTGCAGAGGAGCACGTTCGTAATCATCCACATCGTGTCGTCCAGAGATCAGAAACGTATTAAAATAATGCAGATCAAGTTCTTTATGCACCTCTGGCCCAAGTCTTTGCTGATACTGCACAAACACAATGGTGTCTCTTTCCTGTCAGTCAGGATTTATGCTCGAATGAATTTGGACAAACCCCCATTTTTGCATTTATGTTACATCTGGATGCAGTAGATCACAGATTGTGTTAACTTCTTCATGAATAATATTATTTTTATTCCATGAGCACAGAGAAAAAAAAAATCTCTGTGGTTTATGAAATTAAGACGTGTAAGACTTAATACATTCATTCTCAAACCCTGCGATATATATGTACAAACCTTACATTCCAAAACCATAGTTATTTAAAAGTAGATACTGGCTCGACGCTACATAAAATGACAAACCAGGAATTTATTTCCCCAATTTATTTAAAAAATGAAGAATTAAAAAAAACAACGTACCACAAATTTCCTGAAGTATACATCATTAAAGAGCCTCTTATACAATAAAAATCAAAAGCCAAATACACAGTATAGTTCTTGCATATTCGTTGTTTATATATAGACCAGAAGGCAGGTGCCTGTATATGACAAGGAGCAAAGTCTTTTCTATTATACAGGGCACTGGCTGGCTGAGTTGGTGGAGGGGCTCGAGTCATAAAAAGCTGTCGAGGAGGTGGACACAAAAGCAGAACCGTGGGATGATCTCTCAATGCTTACTGTCTCTCGGTGTCACAGTCCTCCGTTCCAAGACAGCCCAGACAAAAACAACAATGATTGTGTTTGCAGACTTCAGAGCCCTTTATGAAGAAAACAACTTGATCGTCAAAACAAGGCACCACTCTATAAATACATTTTCTATACATCTAGGTATTTGTATATAGAATGCATGAGGAAAGGCATCTGGAGGAAAGAGAGCGAGAGAAGTGCCTGTAGCGGTTGTCCAGCCGGTCAGCGAAGGCATCACTGTTAGCTGGTGTTAGCTGGATTTCACCTGCAATTTGATTTTTAAAAAATCTCTGGTTTAGATGATTAATTTAAACGTTTCCCATCGCTTAGCCAGAGCTGCTTTGCGCTGTGATGTGCACGCTAAAACTACTATACTTGCATAGTTGCTCAATCTGTTCATGCATAGACAAGTTACAGACACGTCCCCTCTCTCTCTCTCTCACCTTTATGGCCAAACACAAAAAGTTCATAATTACAAGAGCTTGTGGAAACAAAAAGTAACAAAAAAAAGCCTCCCCGACCCGTTTAAGTAAATCAAATGAAATACACAACACATGGTAAAACTGTGCAGTAGGAAAAGGTGATCATGCTATAAAAAGTGAGGGGTGTTATCAAGAGGTGTGTGGAGCTAAAGCACTAAATAAACACAAAAATGGCGAGGGGAGGCGAATTTATGCATTCTCTACATTTTTTTTTTTTCCTTCAAGCTGACATCTATGTACAATTTGCTAAGAGGAAGACACAGGCAGTAAAGGCAGTGAAACACAAACGTACATCATTTAGCAACTTGTGACACTCAAGTGACTCATGGAACCATCGTCTGCATAATTTCATACTGAGGTTCAGTAAAGCCAAAGGGGGCGTTTGTTGTTGCAGCAACAACTATGAGGATGCATCTCAGGAAGTGATAATGATTACAGTACTGGTGAGAGCGACGCTGGAATGAGACTGCAGTCTTCCTTCCTCTTAAGCCTTCAGCGCTTCCTTTGTGTCCTCATCTGGCTTCACTCTATTGTTTTCTTGTCCTTGTTCTGCTGCTGGAACAGGTCCCATGTGTTCGATTTAGCACCAGAGGTGTTAACAGTCCTCCATCCAGGTCAGAAGAGAACAGCTTGTGGCAGTCACACTGGCTTTTACTTACACTTGTACAGTTATTGACCCAAACAGACTCTCAAGACAACTTTTTCATTGTGTGTGGGGTTTTTTTTTGCTGATGGAAGTCGCAAGAAAAATCTCTGATCGAAACGATTTCTGTTTGGGTTTGGTCCAACATTCTTCATCTCGGTATTTACTTGTACATTTAGTCCAAAACCATGATTTGTTTATTGACAAACAATGCTTCATTCTTCTGTGTGCTTTAGAAATCCCTTCGCTCAAGTTGCCACAGTTCTAGGAGAGGAAAAGCGGCTTAAAAAGCATCAGCGTTAAGTAACATGTTATTACACTGTACAGATTAAGCGTGTCGATAAGAAAATTACAGCTCGTATGAGGATCTAACGGTGCTTTGTTACGTCTTTGGTCCTGTGCGCACGGCCACAGTTATGTACTACTCTGAAATCAATTCATCATAATTATAATTACAATCAACTGCTGAATAAAATACAAAGATGAGCTCAATTTCGATACAAATATTGCTACCAGGGGAGAATAGTATTTTTACTAATGTAACAAGAATCTACTGTTGTGTAATACAATTCTGCAACCACATGTGGTGGTGGAAATGACGTTGGCACTAATTGACGCCTGTGAACACAGACGGATGTAGCTCTGGGCTCTCACTGTTCGCAGGTGAATACGTGTGTGTGTGTTTATGGTGCGTCTATATTTTTCTTCCGTACATCGAGCGCAAACCCCTCCATCTCGTGTTCTCTACACATCTTCCCATGACCGTCTGGTTCGAGCAGGCTCCAAACAAACAACAACAACTTCTGACCTCACTCCCCCATCCCTTCATCTCTCTTCTTCACTCCCTACCTTGATCTCTGCTACACGTTCTACTTTTCGCCTTCTTATGTTTTGTTCTGCTTCTCAAACACATCGCTGGTCTTTTTTCTGGGGCCCAGCGCCTTAACAGCTTCACGGAGGTGAGGCAACTCACTGGCCCGACAGAACTCAAGAAGAATAAATAAAAGCGGTAAATACAAACGAGTCTCCATTATTAACAGCATGATTACCTATAGTGCCACTATTTATAAATGTTCCTAGGCGACCTAATGACAGTAAGAACCCTCCAAACAAGCAAGTCCTTGGTTAAAAACTTTGTAACACACATACACACACTTTCTAGCATGCAATCTTTTCAATAACAAGCCCGACTGTTCAAGAAGTGTACTGTATAGAGAATAAATGTCATAAATTTTGCACAAACAGTGTGGGTTCAGCTTGTTTTGAGGAGAAAAAAAAAGTGCATCTCTGTGGTACTTTGGCGTAATAGAACTAACACTATATATCAGCAGTAGTATTTCAATACATCTTCAAACGCTACATTGGCCCCTCAAGGCTTCCACCTGGTTAAAGCTAACTTGGCAGGCAAACACAGGAGTTCTCCTTTACTGTACATCTGCCTATTGGCAACAATGTAAATTATTTTCTAGCGTGCATGTCTCTGGTGTGCGTATGTGTGTTACAGCAGATTGCAATCACTACATTTTGTTAGGCAGCATCTCTCTCACAGCAAAATATTGCTTCAATTTTTTTTGTTTTTGGCACCTCTCCGCAAAAAACAACCTCCCACTCAAAAGTAGGATGGTTTTTTTCTTTTTCTTTGTATACCTCTCTATCAAGCATGCACGCACACACACGCAGACAGACACACATACACATGCACACGCCTCCCATGTTCCAACACTGAACCACTGCACTGTGCGTAAAGCCCGCTAATGCAGCGAGGGCTCAGGCACGAGGGGTTTAGGAATTTCCAGGGAAGCTTCTCAAAGTAACTCTTGCACTCCAAACCAGCACCAGTAAAAATCTACAACAGAAGAAAAGACGAGGGAAAGTTTGAATGTAGGATAACAACTCGTAAAAGTAATGTGATGATACAGTAAGTTGATTTAGGCCCTCTTACAACATGGATGGTAATTTCTTAAAATTAAGCTTTTACTATGTGATTTGGAAGTAAAATCAGCATTATATATATATATATATATATATATATATATATATATATAATGCTGATTTTTACTTGTGGTCTGATTTGATCTTTAATCTATCTTGCTGACCTGTTACTGTTTAAAATAGCATTTAAAAAGCCATTTATTATCATTATTGTTGTTTTTATTTTCAGGAAAGCACACAAATGTTTTATACATTAGATGGATGCAGGAAACAGCTATTACATTAGTTGTGGAAAAACAGTTTGTGTCACCCCTAGTCTCAAACTGAACCCACTCTCTTGATAATGAATAACGACATTGAACCAAATACTTCAATTTTAAACCTGTCGTTGAATGTTCTCACCTAGTGGCCAGCAGGTGGCGTGATGGTGTCTTACTGGAAGTGTCCCCCCTCCAGTGAGAACTTGGAGAGGGCCTCCTGCAGCTTGTGGTGCTCATCTTCTACAGTCTGCAACACACAAAATCAATATCACCTTAGGAACTGAGGACAGACACTCACATCCCCACCCCCTCACACACCCAGACACACACACCCATACACGCACGCACGCACACACACACACACACACTTCAACCTCCTCTTAACATCCTCTCTTCGTCTCCCTCGCTGCTTCTCTGACACATCCCATTGCAAGCGCTGGACATAATAGCCATTTTCAGAAAAGTCCAATTTCACAAGGCAATTTTCAGCCAAGCAATAACAGCAGTGGTTAAATGGTTTTCTATTCTCTAGTTTCTCTTTTGTGCCATTTTGGCCCCATTTGTCCAAAGTATACCTCAGCTCGCTCCTTACTTAAGTTATCCTCATTGAAATCCTTGATGCCCAACCGTGTGTCTCTTTCCAGTCGGCTTCTATCTTTTGTTATGTCTCTCATCTTTATCTGCCCCCGTCATACTGCCTACTCACAGCTTTTTTTTTTTTCCCTATATCCTCATCTCTCTCTCTCCATCTGTTCACCTCTCCCCTCACCTGTAGTCTCTTTAGGTGGTCCTGCAGACTGTGGAGCCTCCTGCACACTTCCTCCATCCTCTCCTGGGACAGCCTCAGAGGTGCACTGATGCTCCTCTCATCCTCTCCTTTCATCCCCGCACCTTCTTTTTCACAAGAGTTATCGTTCTCCTCCTCCGCTCCCCTGTCTGTGCTCTGGCTTTCTTCTGTGGAAGGAAAGACTCAATTTAGACGCAAGGCATGAGTCATTTTTGTTTTGAAGTAAATTCTGAACCAGCAAAACTGTAACTTGTAACGAGTAAAACCTTGGATTATAGAGCTTTCCAACTTTGATGAATCCCTCTGTAATGTCATTTTAGGATGTAATGGATCTAAAAATCCTACTTTCAGAATAAGCAGTAAGAAAATGGGCTCTGCCAATTTTATAATCATTATTTTGGGGGGGAATGTTGAAGTGCACTATTCATGTTTAATTACCCTTTTGAATGTTGGAATGCATGCAGACAGGTTTTTAGAAAAACGTCTATCTAAGCTAAGAAGCTATACAACCAGAATTAAACAAGATGTTTAAAGGAACAATTCAACATTATAGGAAATACACCCATTTGCTTATTTGCCTAGTATAAGAAAAAAAGATTGACACCACTCTCATTCCTCTCCATTACATATGAAGCTACAGCTAGGAGACTGTCAGCTTAGCTTACGCTCGCCTGCTTGTGCAGTGCGTGACAGAACTGTTGCAGCTCACTCATGTGTGGCTTTTGACACACAGGCAGTGTTGCTGCTGGTGCAATAACAAAGATGATGTGATTTTACTTTACTCCAGTTGAAAGAGCAAGAAAGTGCGAGGAAAAAGTGGGGAGGGTGGTAGAGAAGGAAAGAAAGAGAGAGTGCACTGTGACATATTCTACAGATACAGAAATTAAAAAACTAATGAAACACTGGTTCAAATTCTATATGAATGCTATTTTTACCGAGCAATGCAAGTGTGTGTCACGGTAAAAATAGGCGAGACTGATGAAGCGCTACTGCAGCCTCACTTGACCCGTGCGAGCTGTGCTACTTAAGCTCGCATTGTGTCTCCTCTAATCTTCTCATTTAACTCTCTGCAAGATATTGAATGACTGACTGTCAAGCTAACCCTAACCCTACCTGTTGACTGACAGCTGTCCATTTCTTGACTGGGCCTCTCTGATTGCTCCTCTCCGTTTTCTTCATCATCCTGCGAGTCTTCTGACAGACTGATGCTGCCGACCAACAGCCTTTTCAGCGACATGACTAACACAGGAGACAGATACGGTGGTTTCATTAGAACGACAGGTCAAGCTATTGTGAAAGAAGGACAATCGTATACAAATAATTTACAAGGAAGACCCTCATTCACCTTCATCCAAAGCACTGTTGGCCACCTTCTCCTGGTCGCTGTTGGAGTGGCCTATCAGGTCAAAGCCTTTCTCTGACAGGAAATCAATCAGCCTGTGCCTCGGGTCTGAAGACTTCTCATCCGTCAAGCTGTCTTTATCTCGATCTAAAGACAGACACAAGGCTTAACTTTGGCTCGGGCTTACAGTAATGTGTTACAATAACATATTTGTATTATTTTATTGAGCGTTCAGCTGATAAAACACTGCGATCTCACCGCTACTGCTTTTCAAACTCCCATTCTCCGTCGGGCTCAAAGGGGCAGTCAGCCTGATGGAGAGAAAATGACAAAAGAAATTAGATATTTGGAGATGGGTGAACTTTGGCAGGCAATGAATATATCTTGCAAGTAAGCACACACACGCAGTCGCACATGCTGATACATACCCAGAGGGACTGAGGGGAGCTCCTCCACCTCCAGGAGGCAGTGTCAACCTCATGGGTGCTCCACTCTTCTTCAGATCATCCACTGCTGTTTTTATCACCTCAGTCCAGCTGTGAACACACACAATTTCGATTACAATCCATCCTGTGATTAACCACCTGAAACAAACATGTTTGGGCTGTGTATTTCTCTCTGACACCTACATTTTCCTCTCTCCAACAGACTGAGCCACAAGCTCATAGATCTGAGCACCGCTGTCCCAGGTAAAAATCACATAGAAGGCCTTTCGATCTGACGGAAAAGGAAAAAAAAGCAATCGGAAGGTTGAATGATATTGATCTCAAAACAGAAGTGACTCTATATATCTGTGACAGTACTGTGCGCAACTGACCTGTGGCCACCTCACGTAGGAAGACCGAGTCCAGCTTGATAATAGGGCTCAGCATCTGCTTGCCCTCCTGCAGGGCTATGTTACTCTTGCTCTGGCATTTGAGAACCATCCTGTCGTCCTGCCTCTGCAGGAGCACCAGCAGGTCTCCAAGCAGCACACACTGCACCTCTGAGAGACGAGAAGGAGATGAAGGAGAAAAGGATCGGAAAGAACAGGGAGGATGAGAAGGAAGAGAGTGAGATGAATATATATATTTTTTTAATATATTTTGAATGCGTTTTCATTACTTTACATTATTTTCTTCAAGATATTTAGTTACTCATGTATTTATTACCAGTTCCCCATTGTTTCTAAAGCTTACAGCCTTGATTGTTTTAGTTTTTTAATGAACACTAGTACTTCTTTTTTTCTCTATTGTGTCTGTTTACTGTGGCGGCAAACTGCTGCATGCAGATGGATGAACAGGAATAAATAAAGTTGAAGTGAGGTTAGTTTATTGAACTCAACTGAATATAAAAAAAGGAAGTTAAGGTACCAATTAGGTCTTAAAAAACCCTCTGCATTGCAGCTGGGTTTTACCTTTATAGCTTTATAGATTTATTCTACACATTTGAAAAAGGGAACTGAAAACAGAAAATGTGATAATCTTTATCTCAGCATCCTCAAATGTAACTGCCTTTGCATGCTGGAATCAGATAAAAAGTTCATTTTATCACATAAATAAAATTAATATTTTAGAGTTGTTGGCAGGACTGGCCTAGAAAAATGTTTAATTTATTTATTAATGTTCATAAAGGGTTGAGCAGATGTTTAAATGTCTGAGACATGTTTGTCTTTTTTCCAATAGAACAAGTAGGGCACATTAAACTTCATCATTAATTAATCTGTTGATTATAATTATTTAATTAAAAAAAATGTCCGATTTCAGTTTCTTAAAGTCCAAGATCATGTTCTAAAGCGTCTTGTTTATTCAGTACAAAACCAAAATATTCAGTTTGATATGACATAAGACAAAAAAGCAGCAGAAAATGTCCATAACTGAGAGACTGAAAACAGTTTCTTCTGCCACTTCTGCGTGAAAAATTACATTAAGGGACGATCAATTATAAAAATAGCTATCGATTATTTTTCTGTTGATCCACTAATCGTCTAATAAACTGAATGCTGAAGCTCTACAAATAACCCTGGGCAGTTTGAATGCATTTAATGTACACACAAGCATTTATTTACCAATTGTCTTCTCCTTTGTGACTCTCCAGGTCAGAGGGCCTTCATAAAGCATCTTCTTCTGAGTCAGGTCTATGTTCTAGAAAAGACGGAAGCAGAATAATAAGAACATTTCTTGCAGTAAAGGCATCATAACTGTGAACCACAATCTGTGAACAGTGTGAGCAAACTTTGAAAATAACTTTACCTTATATTCAGTATAAAGCTCATTACTGGGTTTGAGCCCTGATGTGTCCAATCTACGCTGGTAGTCCTTCAGATTCTGGGAAAGCAGAGAAAGGTTCGGGGGTCAGACTGAGGACGGAGTAGCAGTCGTCTAACAAGCACAGACCTTCAGAGGTCTCAAAATGAATTTACTCGACTCCAATTGGTGCTCAATCACGACATAACAGTGTGTTGAGTGATGGATTGTGTGTTTCTCACCAATAGGTTCTCCATCACTTTGACCTCCTCATTGACATGGTTGAGGATCTTTCTGCAGCACTCTGCGCTCTGGTGGATCCTCTCCTTCTCTGTCGAGTTGTCTGTGGAGAGACAGAAAACACAAGAGTTGAGGAAAATACAGCTTTCACAGCAGAGACCAGACAAAAGCCATAAATCACGAGTGTAGACAAACATCCTGGATGGACAGCGATCGATTGTTTAAGTGTTTTGCTGGTGTGCTTGAGGTAGTTGTGCAAATATTTTCCACATTGTTCTGACGCAGAAGAACCATCTTCTGCATTTGGACCGAAAATAAGGTGCTCATAATTTACATAAACATAGATGATTATATGGCGAGTATATAAAATATATGGCCGTGTACCAGATTACAGAATTTAGATAAACACCAGACATGGAGTCATTAATGGATGGTCCTCTGTCCTCTGTAACAAACCCAGATATAAATGTGAAATATAAAGCTTTATGATAATATTTAATAGGACTGCCACTAACAATTACTTACATCATAGAATCATGTTCTGGTTATTTTTGATCAATCGATTAAACATTTAGTCTATAAGCTGTCAAAAAAACTGTGAATAATGCTCATCACAATTTCCAAGAACCTGAAGTAATGTTATCATTTGGCTTCTTTTGTCACAAACCCCCAAAACTCCTCGTTTACTGTCATAAATAACAAAGAGAAGCAGCAACTCCTCACATTCAAGAAGCTGGAAACAGCAGATGTTTGACATTTATGCTTGAAAAATGAGTGAAATTATAAATCAGTGATCAAAACAGTTGGCAGTTAATTCTCTTTTAAATTTATCAAATGATTATTCGACGAATAAGACCAACCAAGTCACCTGGCATCAGTAATAACACACACATAAGGTGTCTTTTATATGATTACAACTATGACTTTCATTCAAAAGTGATCCACAAACAACCACACACACACTCGTTACGCACAAGTACACACACACACACACACACACACACACACACACACACACACACCTGTGTTCTTGGCAATATTCTCGAGCAGCAACGGGTATTTGGTCAGTCTCTGCATCTCTATGGGAATGATGTCCTTGAGCTGCAGCCTGCGGCACTGGGGCCTGCTCTCTGCCTCCTGGGATTAAAACACACAAACTCACAAAGTCAGAATGGGAGCTCATGTATGAGATCACTAATTTTTACATTTTGTACGTCAGTGCACAGTGTGGTTTTTTTTTTTGGTTAAACTTTCAGAGTTTATTTATGAGACACTTTATCTGCGTGTGTGTGTCTTTGGTACCTGTATGAAGGAGTTGAAGCGTGGCTCTTTCTTCTGCCTGCTCTTGATCTGGTCCAAGGCCCACGACTGGTGACTGCAGAAACGAGCTGTCAGTTTCTGGAACCACTCCCCTTCTGTGCCCCCAAACTGGAACAAACACACACGCACACACACAAATCAGCGCTGTGTTGTGCTAGCCAAAAGTGAAGAATGAGAGGGATAAAGAAATTGGCTGATAGAGAAAGAGCTGGAAAAGATACAGAGTAATGACAGACAATATGATGGTGTAGCTGTTACAGCCAATATTTTCCTTTCATTAGATAAACACATTGAAGGATTCATCTAAATGAACAAAATCAGATTTTGGCTCCAACACCGCCAATTTATGCTTAATTAGATTTTCAGCACATATCAGTCGGGGATTTCCTAAAAGCAACATGAATACGGGGAGAAAAGCGAAACAGGATGATATAAAGAGAAAGATTCTGATGACTCACTCTGTTGAGCACCGTCGTGCTGATGGATTTCACGATGAAGCCGTCATCCAAACGCAGTTTCTTCAGGTTCTCATAGAAGTTATCTAGAAATGAGAGCCAGAGACAAACAAGTTACTTAACAAAATACAGTGTGCAACTCTTCTCAGCACAACACAGTCACAAAACCACTGATGAAAGCTAAGAGCTGAAACATGGCTCTCTGTCACGGGAAATGAATAGAAAAGGATGTTTTTTGTGAGGTATGTTATTGTTTTTGACTTCTGTACTGTCCTCATCTATGCATCCAGTGACATCCTGTTTATATAGACAGGTTGTTTGTTCAGTTACCTTCATCACTGACAACAAACAGACAAAGCAGTTTTAAACCGTATTAGATTCACTGCGAGAATATTAGATTTGCCTGTTGCGTGGAAGGATACCACTTCCTCATGTGTCTGACTCTGCAAGGACACAAACACAAGTCAAGAAAGGCCTCTTTGCAGCAGCACTCACAGTGCATTTCAATGATCTCATCCAGGTTGGGGAAAATGGCAGCCAGCTCATTGGCAGTCAGGAGCTCCTCTTTCTCCAAAGGTTTTGAGAAGATCATCTGAAGGACACTTAACATCCGGACATGGGCATGCTCAGTTGCAAACAACTCTGGAACGGGGAGAAGGAGAAGACACGAAATGAGAAAGGGAGTCGATTTCATCCACACACGTTGCTTTATCTTTCCTTCTCCTTACCATTGATGACCTCCTGCCTCTTGGTCTCCTTCTTGCCGAGGCTGGACAGGGCTTCAGGGGAGGCCAGCTCCCTCCAGTTGGGCGGGTCCTGCTCAAACTCCCGGAAGCGCGGGTCCACCTCCTCCAGCTGTGGAGAGGGGCTGGTGGGAGGCTGGCCGGGCCCTTCAGCAGCCAAAACTGGTCCTTCAAAACTGAAGAACGAAGGAAGCGGGGTGATTAATTTGAATTGGTGACCACGACATAATTCAAGTATAACCCAGGTGGCTATCAGGTGATCGGACACGCAGTCTGGCTCTAGTGGAGGCTGTTGGCTGGGGAACAACGGTAACTGCGAACAGCTGGTTGCGTTTCTAAATGTGCACCAGGGATTTCGCAACATTAGATAAGGTGAGGATGTTAAATAGCTACTGAGAGTTTCTAGTAGATAAAGTATCTATCAATGTCCTGTTAGCTTAGTCACATGTTAAAGGGACAGATATTGGCTGCAGGAATTACTGCCTTCTTTTGAATATAATGGAACTACATGGCAATGGGCTTGAGATGTTCAAGGAGCCAAAAATACGTATCAAAGCCTGTAATCATGACCCAAAACTGCTCTCCACTGGACCTCCATACCTCCTTCAGCAGCTGTCCTTTTGAGGATTACACAAGAGAATTTACAAACAGAAATGTCTTTGACTGAACTTGACCTCTGTTGTCTTACTCAGGACTTGAAGACATTCCTGTCTGGTTCCTGACAGTACAACTGACAGTGGTGTGGATTTATAGCAGACTATGAACAAGTAAATTAACCCTTAGTAAAGGGTTGACGCCTAATGCTTACTCAACGGTCAACTCTGACCTCAGTCAATAATCATTCCCCTAGATTCCTAGCTAGATGTCACTGAAAATGAGAGATTAACAGTGAGTCGGTCCCTGTCAGTCACGGCACAGGTCACCTATTAGAGACAGATTCATCAATAATGAGTCAGTAAACCAGTCAGATTAAATCAGGAGACAATGGAGCCTTAAAAAAATAACTTACTTACACAAACAATAATTCACATGTGCTAGAGAGCCATGTGGGATTGATCCATCAATATTCTACCAATTGCTCTGTTTAACTGCTTTCTGGTTATTTGAGAAAAAAAGCTGCACTCTTTCCATTTTATCTGTCTGTGATTGACAGTCTGTCCCTGCTGTGCACCCTTAAAGAGCGGGTTGTGTCCATCTTACGGATGGAGGTGCTGGGAGGTGAACGGGGAAGGTGATGTTGCCGTGGTAGAGGGCGGCTGCAGGTCCACATCGCTACGGGAGCGAGACTGTTTGACCCGGGATGAGCCACGGCGCCGAGAGGAGTGCCGGTCCACGCGGGCACTCTCGCTACGCGCCACTTTCCTACTGTAGGGAGGGAAGGTGGGGGAGGATTGGGGAGGGATGACAGAAATAGAAAGTAGGAGCAAATGCAAGAAAGGACAGATGGATGAGATGGAGAAAACGGGGATAAAAGTATTGAAGGAAGGAACAAAGAGATGGCAAGAGGGAGTGAAAATATATTTTCAAGGGAAAAACAGTCGGAGAGAGAGAATAAAATCATGTGCAGTCAGTGTGCACAGACATTTGTGTTTATTAAGAGGGTAAAGAGGACAGATGGTTAAAAGGCACAGCAGCAGGGGATACATACAAGAAAGAGATTTGTTCAAAATGAAAAATGACATCAATAAAAGATAGAGAAAAACAGTGAGTACAAAGTGAATATGCATGACGACATGCATATACTGGTTAGACAATGAAACATATGCTTCATATAATGTAGCACTTGAATGCCAACACTTTATACATGTTAAGAAAGTCGCCATGCATTGCTTCTACATAATGTCTGTACTATGAGTTTTCAGTAAGACAACAATGTTATTTATGTCAACAAACAGTTCTGTCAATCCACACAATGTGCATTCACGCCACCTAAAAATAATCCAACAATCAAGCTAATTCCTTCACAAACAGGTACAAGATACTTAGCCATGAAGTGTGTTTGTGTTATGTGTCAGGTCAAGTGTTTGTACGTGTTTGCTGTTTGATCAGTATAAGGCCTGAAGTATGTCCATGACTCTGTCAAGGCGCTGACACCCACCTTGTCTTCCGTCTGTAAAAACACGGGACACCACATCGTTACAAGCCCGCCTCCACACCAACTATTGTAAGCCACAGTAAGAACCACAACATGCAACTGCAAACCCCAACATGATGAACTGAACAAGTTAACCACCATCAAAAAAGAGCATGCTGAATAAGCCCCCTAGCACAACATGTAACCGCACACACTGTTGAGACAAGCAGGACGGGGGACTGGCCCTGGCCAACGACAGACGCAGACATCTTGAGAAGCACATGGGGTGAGCAACAAAAACTACAAGATATAAGTAAACTAAATAACAAACTTGTGACTTTGTCTAATGCCTAGCTGTTGACTAAGTTGTTCATCTTCACAGGGTTTAAAGCTTTAGCCAAACTTTAGACAGAGGACGGCAACCTCACCACTCATGAAGGCATCCACAATCTAATTTCGACAAATTTCTATGTTATCCTAAAATTTCTGACTTAAATGCCAAACATGTTTACTGGATAGAAAGTTGCAGCAAAGCAAGGCTCATCTATAATTCAGTGCCATAGAACCGTAAGAGTTACAAGTGTCTCAAATCTAGCGGAAATCACCAGCGTATTGACCTGAATCCAATAAATAAAAATAAAAAAACACAGTATAATCAGAACTGCAAAAACGCTGCCTATATGCAACAAAAACTGCAATGAAGCTCTGTTGTAAACAAGAGGAGATGCACAACAGGACACACAAGACAAAAGAACACAAACAGGACAGAATGATATTAGGAAGAGAGCACACAGGCCATTGTGAGAAGAGAGAGGACAGAGGGCATGAGGGGGAAGTGAGGCAAAGGGCTGGAAGAGAGGACTGGGTCGGAGTTCACCTGATGAGGGTCCTTCTCAAAACTGCAGGCTCTGTTAGCTAGCGAGCAACAGGCAGCACGACAAAAGCTTGCACACAGCAGGGACAGACTGCCGGGGGAGTTTTACCACGCTCCCTCAGCCGGAGCACCTTCAGACACATTTCCTCCCTCTTTCCCTTGAATCGATACAGTCTTTACACTGTGCACCTCCCATACAGTCTAATTATAATCTGATTACAGTCTCTAATCCTGTAATATCTTATACTCTATTACTGAGTCATTACATTGGAGTTATAATCTCACTCCCTCAGTGCTAAGGTTTTTTTCACCACCTCTATCCTCCTTACCTGTCTTTCTCCAGATTTTCCTCTGAGGGAGTGTCGCTGGGTGTGAGCAGCTCCCCAACTGTCAGCCCTATTCCCAACCCGATAGGGGACACATCACCCCCGTCTGAGAGGGTCGGAGGCTCTAAGCGATTGCTTGAGAGGCCTGGAAGATAAGAGATGGGGGCGAGAGAACAAATAAGGGGTTATGTATGTTGTTGTTTTTTTGGCTTAAAGAGAATAAGTTGGTTATTCCAGTAAATTAACAAATGCATATCTCTTTACAATAATAAATTATGTGTATTAATGCCGAAAATCCATATCTTAATAACTAGTAGATGGCCTTTCATGAAATTCATGGTCTCCAGAGGATGAACCCTCCTGACTCTGGTGATCATAGTGCCAATATGACATTTTTGCTTTTGCGTAAATCGTCTCAACAACTGTTGAAAAGATTGCCATGGAATTGACCATATTTAGCCAATGCTAGCATGCTAACAAGCCAAACTCGTACAGTATATAATATACACAGTACTAAATATCACAGTTGTAAATAAAGTAAACATAGTACTTGCTAAATACTAATATGTTAGCATTTTAACTGTTAGCAAAGTAGCGTGCTAACATTAGCATTTAGCTGTGAGTTCAGCCTCACAGGGCTATTAGTGTGTCAGTCTACTTATTTCATTCATCAGTTCATTGCCTTATTATGAAGAGGTTACTCTGGTGGTACACTCCAGACTCTGTAAAACACAGACTAGACAATGAGAAGCCTCACCATCGCTGTGTTGAGACTCAGGGTTGTTGGTGGTGCTGATGTTGTTGCTGGAGCTGTCAGTGACCTCTGACCCAGTCAGGGAGGCGGGGCTTCCAATGGAACCGGACTTCTTGCTGGGGAGGGACGGGGCTGCAGGATCGGTCAGAGAGCCCCTGCCCGGTGTTGGACCCTTACGCTCTGGATTTGGTTTCTCCTTTTCCGCTGAAGAATGGGAAGAGTGCAACCAATATTACAGATCATATCTACTGACATGCAGACGCAGAAAAAAAAATGACCCAAAGGCACTTCAGTCAGTGAAAAAGGGACAAAGACTATGACAAAACAAACAGACAGGATAAGTATGGTGCAATCATCTGTAGTAAATGAGAGGGTTAGTTTAGTAAAAGTGAACACCCACAACCCTGCAGATGAGTGTGCAATGTGTGAGGGTTTATGGCAATTACAAAGTATACAGTACCTCTCATTTTTCAAACAACCACCCTCAAACACAAAATCAGCTAAACAATTGTCCACCCTCCTCCCCTCCCAGTGTGATTAAGGACATGCAAACATGCTTATGGGTTGATTAGTGAGGATGTGACCATTATACAAATTAAAAGGGGGGTTGGGGACTCTAGACGACTAGTACCTTCAGCCTCCGTTTTAGGTTTGACCTCAGCTGTAACGGGAAAGAAGGGCAGGACAACAAGTTCTCATATCCAGAGCTTTTATGGGCATGAATATTTAAAGATGCAACACATAGCTCTATAAGTCACTAAAATATTGATACAAAGATTGTAAAAACTTTTAAAATACTATTCAAAAAAGCATAATGAGGCTCAAAAAGCAGATACATACTGTTGCCTGCAATCCAGCTGGGGATGCCAGGAAACACGCCTCTGGGCTTGCCCTTTGTGGATTCATCCTTCTTATTCTGGAAAGATAACACAGGCTCGGAGTAAGAGAGAAGTTGAGTTTAAGGGCTGCAAAAACACAAATATCCCCTAAAACGTTTCGTGAGGACAGTGCGGTATAAATGCAGTGTGCGTTATCCTACATAGACGATGGAAGCTTACCTTGACCAGCTGTCTCCTGAAGAAGCCTCCCCTCGACTTCTTACTGTCGACCGCCCTGGTTTTAACCCCAAGGTGCTTCATGTAGAAGGCCACCGCTGTGAAGATGGATTGGCTATAGGAGAAGATAGAAAAAGGCTTAATGATTAAGTTACTAATAATATCGAATCATCGTTAAAGGGGCTCGATGCAACAGTCTGTAGCAATTTACATGTATTAATCACTTTTTTGCTGATCATATGTGAGCTGATTGTAGTGTGATGGGAAAATATGAGATGTTCCTGTCGCTCTTGGGTTTCCTGATGATTTAAGTTGTTTAATGCTGCTGCTGCTTTCAAATGTCTCGTCTCAGTGCATCTCTCCACTCCGCTAACAGAGAGCAACAGTAGCTAACGTTAAGATATAGTGCTCAGTAGCATAAATTACAACTGGCTTCCACAGAGTCCCTTTAATACTCACAGTATATGGAAATGTTTTTTTATCTAAATAAATTAAACTTTAAATTTATGTTCATATTTGTTTATATAGATGAATCTGGCCTTAGTAGGTTTCACATTAAAGGCTGCCATGAAGTCTGAAAAATGTTACAGTGAGGTGCATAGTCTCTTAAGTCTCTGATGATGGAATGACAGAAGAGTGGGAGGATGAAAATTAGGGTGTGCAGATGCAGATATGGGAATAGGGAGGTGGAGCATTGATGATGTCCAGAAAAGGGAGGAGGAGGAGGAGGAGGAGGAGGACTTGGAGGAGGAGAGAAAAAGGATGACAGACAGAGACAAAGGAGGAGCGGGGGAAGAAAAAAAAAAAGACTAAAAGGAGGAGCCTCCCGGGATGTGCACACAACAAAAGTACAAGTGTCTCGCATCACCAGTCAGTGCACAGTTTTACAGAGCATGATGTCTGAATACATCGACTGCAACATAAAGAACCTGAATCACAAAAGGACCGGAACTGAACAAGAGAAAAGCATGAAAAACCCGATGGCGTAGCAAGAGAAATAATTTTCTATAAGTGAACACTTTAATTGAGAAGGAAAAGTTTAGGAATGCATCTCAGTCACTTGATATTGTTATGAAGTGCAGTGACAATTTTCTAATAGAAAGTATAAAGATATTTTGAAGGAACTTTTCCCTGATAGAAAAGTCAACTGCAAGAACTGTTTTAGTATTTGGTGCACGTGAGCCAGTATGCAAAGCTCCTGTGGTTTGACCACACCCAGGCTCGGAAAAAACGTGCACATCAAATCAGTTCCACATGCACAAAAACACACTCAGCCAGAACTCTCATGAAAATGTTTTAAACTTTATCGACAAAAAAAATGCACTCACCATTTTTCTTCATCCGAGACAATCGACGGTCTGAAAGAACAGAGTCAGGTGTTAGTGGTGTTACTGTCAGAAAGATACAAATGCAGAAACAGACTCACTCGCCGTGCAGCGTCAAGCTCACCTTTTCTTTTTAAGTAGCATTTTTCCTCTCTCTTGCTCGACTGTTTGTTAAGTGTGTTTTGGGCCGGTGGAATCTGAAGCAACTAAGCTTTTCCTGATCCAACTCAAAGCTGATTGTTGTGTTATTGTGTTCAGAGCAGAAGCTATTGAACATATTCCAAAATTTGAACAAAAAAGTAAAAAAAAAAAAAAAACAACAAAAAAGATCAAAAAAGTAAAAGATGCATCAAAAGCTGCACCTCTGCTCGCTCTATCAATCTTAAAATCAACTTGCACTCTTTAAGGTCTGCAAATGCGTCAAACTATTGTCTCCGGACTTCCTAAAACTTTCTCTGCTCTGGTTCGTCTCTGTAGTAAGCTGTCTGCAAAAGTCAGAAATGCTCCAGCACAGCGGAAATGTCTATTTAACCCTGTTTTTGTCTGATGCAACACGCAGGCAAGACTGGAAATTGGATACCCATGTTTTGCTTTGAACATAAAGGGTGGGAGGGGTTTCCCCGGGATTTCCCTGCATAATCCAATCAAAAGGTCCGGTTGCCTCATTCTCATCTCCAGAGAGACCAATGAGAAACAGCTGGGGCGAGGTCACTGTGGTGGGGGGAGGGTGTGGGGGTGTGGGGGTGTTTGAAGGGGGTGACGGGGTGCAAGAGTGTGGGAGAATGTAAGATGAGGGGAAGAGAGAGATGATTGTCGGGGCGAATGAATAGAGAGAAGCTGAATGAATCGTTTGTGCGTTTGAGATACAGATCCAACTGTGTGATCGTAATTGAGGGAGACAAAAGCTGAATTATCGTCTTTTTGATACAGTCGGCTTTGTCGGCTTTTTTGTGTCTTCTTCACTGACAGCGCGGTTGTTTCCACAGGATGAGTGCATCTCCTTTCATTTCTGTTGTCCGTTTTTTTTTTTTGTCTCTCTTCTGACAAGATGAAGTTGGACAGTCTTCTGCCCTCTCCCTGGCCTCTTCTCCCTCTCTCCGTCTGTCTGACTCACTTCGCGTAGAGGATAACACATTGTAGTTGGCCACGGGGTCAAGGATAGATTAACTTTCCCCCAGATCTCTTGCTTTCTTTCTTTAACCGCGTCCAGGGCAGGAGCTATCCAGCATCGATAACCCTCTGGCCCTTTCTCTCTTCCGCTGTGTAACCCACCACAGCACCACCACCACTATCCCTCCCGCTGGTTGGCAAAATGCCAGGGGAGAGCCTTCCTGCCAGCGTGGCACTGCTGACTCCATCTTTTCCTCTCTGCCTCTTCATTTCCTTCTTGCTCCATTGTGCTCTCTTCCAATCGCGGATCCCTCTCCAGCTCTCCAGTCCACTCAGCTTGATTTTCCCCTTCTCCTTCTGTGTTTGCCTCTGTTCACTTTGCACTATATTGGTCATGTGCACAGCTGAAGTTGAACATACCCGATGTGGGGCTTAAAAGAAAGTGTAATGCCAACTATAGAGGAAACATATCCAAAACGGCTGCTTTCACTAAATACTGGCGGCAACGAAAGCCAACTCTCGCCTGTGTCTCAACCAAAAATCTGCACCTTAACACACCACAAGGACAGCTGCCGATGGTCAAGGAGCTTGTACTTTCTGCATCTGTGTAAGAGGAAGCAATGTCTGTGCAGAAAGAAGTTTGACTTATACCTCAGGAACTTTGTGCACTCAAAGTAACTCACTGCTAATCTGTTAGTCGGTTGCCAATATTCCTGCGAGTGTCCACATTAGCTTTTCCTGGAGTGAACACTGAAAAGCTTAACTTTGGTGTTATGAGACACAGAAGAAAAAGAGCAACACTCACTGTGTCTCGGACATCTTGTCCAGCAGATTTTCAGCTACAGACTTCTCCTTCATCTCCATCGGGATGCGGTCGGTGGGATAGTGACTCTCCACGTCATTGAGCTCGGCCTCGTTGGGGGTCATGCCCATCATCCTTTTCTGCCTGTGAAAGGCAAAGCAGAAGGGAGTTGAATTAATAATGAATAATGAAAATAAAGGACTGATACAGTACGTCGATGAGCATTTCCAGCTTCAACGAGCAGGCTGTAGATGAAGAGGGCTGCTCAGTGCATCACCATTACCATAAAATATGGTTATTCATGGCAGTTCCAAGAGAGCAGCTGCTGGACAAAACTTCATAATTCATTAAACAACATAACTCTCATTATCCTCTCCATAAACAAATCTGCTTATTATGTGTCTTCTAAGGTTTGATTTACTGAAAATATTACTCCTGTTTTTTTGGCAGCTCACTCTTTAAAATCTAGGATCAAGATGTGAATCTAAATCAAAGGCAGCCCACCTAAAAGTTCTTAAGTATAATTCAAAACAAAGTGCTACTGAAAAAGAAAATAAGAAATAGATCAAGATGACCTTTTTCTTGTCTTCATGCTCCTGCTAATCACAGCAAAAGCCTTCCAGCAAAGACTATTGACTTTAATCTTGAAGGAGCCAAAGTGAGACTTATAAAGAGTTGTATAAATCTAAATTTAGGCATTATTTGTACACAGTAGCAATAATAACAAGTTAGTTGAGAAGCTGCAACGAATGAACGTCAGATGTTTAACACATTATGAAGCAAGTTAGCGAGAAAATACATTATTGATCGCTCATATGGGATATTCACTTCCAAAGCCTGTTAATGTGACACAATGTAACACAAAAATCTTGATTATGTGTCAAATATGAACACTTAAATAATCCTTCTCTGGGAAAAGTTATTCATCTCAAGCAAGTTTCAAAGGTCTGTGGGTTTATTTTTATACACTCTCGTATGACTTGACGCCAAATGCTGTCTTGAAAGTAGAAATGCTTAGAAATCCATAGAAAAACTGAGACATTTGTCATTTAAATTGTGTTGAAACACCACACTATTGCTTTAGTACTCTAGTTTTCTGATTTCCTCTTAATAACAACTCAAAGTGAACTAGAATTACTGCCTCGCCTCAGTGCAATCGTCAAGATGCAATTTACATCAATGTCTCTCCAGACTTATAATATATCTAACGACTTTTCTCAAACACACTCACTGACACAAAATTTGTGAATTTACTAAATAAATATTTGGGGTGAGTTAGGGAGAGTTTTCTTGACTGGCTGAATGGAATTCTGAATGTAGATTCTCACTTGAAATCTTCCAGCTGTTTGGCCACTTCGGCCGCCTGCAGGGCCTGAATCTCCTGAGCATAACGTCTTTGGGTGTCCTCGGAGAGCAGATCTGGACGGGTTCGGTCTTAGAGAAGGCAGGGGCGGGCGAAGTGAGTGAAAGAGAGGGAAGAAGACATCGCGTGAGGATGATGTCTGTGTGTGTATATAGCTTAGACTATAGAATGATTCTTAATTAATACACCACATAAAAATAACTTACCCAATTCATAGGTTACATTACATGGCGCTGTCACTCTGAGAATCTATATTGTGGAGAAAAAGATGAATAGAAACAGAAATGATGTCAAGAATTTACAACTGAAGACTGAATATTATTCTAGCTTTGATCTATTACTGCCATTTTATTAGGAACATAAATAATCAGTGTATCAAAGTAAGAATACAACAGTCCTGTAGAAAACCTTAACAAACGTTAACTTCTTGTTGAATCTGTTTCAGAGGTGATAATTCCACTTCATGTTCATTTTTGAGTCAGACTGTGCTGCTGTTTAATCGTTACACTGAGGCAGTGTGTTTCTATTATTTTGTCCACCCTATTAAGTCAATAATGGGCAGGTTAACAGAAACACCTATCCACACCATCACAAACTACAGCCTCCAAAGCGATTAAGTCAAATCAACAGCTCCACGAACTGATAAATTGTTCCGTTCATAAAATGTCAAAAACTTGTGAAAAGGGCTCTTCATAGTTTCCGAAAGGCCAAAATGACAACTTCAAATTGCTCCTTTTGGCGAGGCAACAGTCTACAATCCAAAAACTTTACAACTAGCAATCAAAAATGAACCTGAAGTTACATAAAACTGTAAACATTTAAGTAGCAGCGACAAACACGTTTGACTGAAACAATGAATCATAAATGCATTTCAATTAATGGATCGTTTAATCGACTAACCGCTGCGGCTCGACACCTACGTACAATAATAATCAATATATATAATTATTTCTTTGTTTTGTGTTGACCCAAGAAAACAGTGTGTGCCTGCATCAATGGTGAAGAATCCAAAAAAAGAGTGCAGTAACTACATCTCACCACAAGGGGTCATTTAAACACCAGAAATAAACAGACAGAGAAAAAAAAACACATATTCCAAGTGGGAAGATACAGCGCTCTTGTCACTGACATGAAAACAACCACATGGGCCGACTTGAAGTCAACGGGTTTACAACGCGGATGGGGTTTAAAGGGAGAGAGAGAGAGAAACACTAAGAGAGGAAGACTCCTCCTAAAGGGCTTTCCCACGATCCTGACAGGAAGCAGTGGGGTCAGACAGACAGAGAGACAGAAAGACGGGGAGCGCATGACATGACGGACATGTAAGGAGGATGAGCTGTGGAGAGGAAATATAACAGAGCAGAGACAGAGGCCAGGTGTACAGGGAGGAAAAACAGGGAGGACAGGCAGAAAACTGAAGGATGCTGCACAGACACACTGAGGACAGACAGATCTAACAGAGCCGACACACATTCGTGCAGACTGCAGCTGTACAGCGAATCATCTCTACGTCTATATTGCAAAGGTTGCTTTGTTCTTCTAAATTGATTTTTCTATGATGCACACCATCAACTGACAAGACTCTACAAAGCCTACAATCACAGAAATATAAAACAGAGTGACCATTACAAGTCTTAAATGAGATTTAATATTAATGTCAGTCAGTGTTAGTACCAAAAGTGTTTCAAAACACAAATTGATACAAACACAAGTTTGATAATTCAAGTCGAGATCTGCTACAGTAATCACAATAAGGTACAGAGTCCAAACAAAACCCAGACAAAGGTTTTCACAGATTTACAGGAAGTTGCAGCAAACCCAGGAAAACAGCCCTGACTCGTGTTCCCAAAAACAGACATTAAACACAAAACACAAAAGTCCCAACATTGACAGATGCGGAGTCCAAACCTGCCAGGAAAATTTAATTGCATATTTCCCTCCCTCTCTGCCCGCTAACCTGGCGTTTTTGTTTCCAAGCATCACACAATTTATTTATTTCCTTTCAGGTTTCTTGACTGACCTGACTTTCAAAGTTGCCAGATCAGATCAGATCAGATCAGATCACTGTAACGCTCCAGCTTTCTGTCTTGCAGTCGGAAGTCTTTAAGTGGTTGTGGTTATGCACACTACATGATGGATCAGTGACAGGGATTCACACACTATAAAGATCTTACACAAGGAACAATCTCAGACAAGTCGGTACGGTCTCCAACCAGCAAGCGGCGGGTGACATAAAAGACAAGCAGTCCGAGTATTTTATGCATTGATTTGCAGCAAAAAAATAATGAAGAAATAAGAAAGACTACAGGCGAGAGTTGGAGGTAAAAACATATTTTTGCCATAAAAACATATAGCTGCCAGCTCATATTGTGGTTCGGATAGAACAAGGTTAAAAATATTGAAAGGTTTGTGTGCTGAAAGACTCTTATAGAAACTATATAACTACCAATAGACGAAGGTTGGGCTCAAAGAGCTTCTGCAAATGACAGCAGAGGAGTTTCTGCTCTTAATCAGCTTTAGTGCTCGCTGCATGACTCCCAACCCATCCTCAAGTTGACCAGATATTTAATTTTTCGGCCATCTGGGAGGCACCGGCGAGCTCTCTGGTATCGCCTTCGAACAGTTCACAGGTAGCGATCGAATTGAGCGCCAATCGGGGGCTTTGGTCGGCGATCTCCAAAAACTGTCAGCAAGTGGAAAATCAAGGCCACAATCCTCAAGTTTGAACCCGGCATTATTTCTACCATAAGTTTACAGTAAATCACAAACATGTTCATGTGTTTGTGATAATCAGGGTGCTGTCTGCATCCACCTGAAACCGGCATACAGTCAATCTCTTAGAGCTAATGTATTGTAGTGTTTTACTTACTGCACCCTTGTCCAAGAAAGTGTTGTTGAACTCCACAAACTGTTTCTTGGTCTCTTTGGCGTTGAGGCTCTTGAAGAGGTCAGCATGGAGATAACACAGCTGAGAGAGGAGGGAGACCGACAGAAGGTCAGTGACTGCTTTAGTGTCCTGCATGCTGCATCAATGCCCTCCAAAGTTTCTGTGTTTCTGAGTATCGGATATCGCTATTAAAAAAAGGTCACAAACTCATCTGGTGCTTCAAAGTCAGGAGGCTGACACTTGTGATGCTCTGACAAACTTCTATTCTCCGAATGACACTCAGAGAGGTGAAGGGTTTAAGAAGGGAGAAGGCTGCAGGTCTTTTATCCACACTGGAGTAAAGCGTCATGAGTCCTGCCGTGTGTTTCATACAAGCTACAGCTGCTTAAAAGAAATCTTGTAATGATATCATGGTTTGGCTCCCATGATTAGATAATATCTATTAGGTGAAATACTAACTCTTTGTATTTACAGTTTCTTCTCAATGCATCGAATCAAGCACTCTCTGTTTAACCATCTGTCTGATTACTTGTTCTGAGCGAGCTGTGAGTAACTCGTGTCCCAAACATGGTCGGCTGTAGGCAAACCTGTGTCACTACACATTAAATCAGCAGTTTAACATGAACAACTTGTTCTACTTTTGTAGATTTAGTTTGCATGTCCAAACTAGGACCTCTTTAGAATCTGTCTGACTCCTCATATGGCCATTTATGGATTATTTGTTAGCATCTAGCGCCTGTTTCAAATTTTAAATCGTCCACCAATCCAATGCACTAAATCAGCATTGGAAAATACTGTATACTGACTAATTCTGATCTGACTAAATTCATCAGGCTATCTTTCTGTATAAATGCATATATAATGTGGCTGAAAGAATTATTTTATGTTATCAACTGACATACAGAAGTATATTTTCACAAATTAATAACTTGCTAAGTATATGCAAAGTCAAAAATAAAGATAACCAGAACCGAAAGTCAAATTATTTGATATCTTTTATCATGTTAATGTCTTTCAAAATTGTCATTGATTTTCTGTCAATCTTCTATCTGAACATCACATTCCAACCCAAATCAAAAATACATCTTTTTCCTCTTACACATAGTCTTATTTATCCATCTAGATCGCTTTGGTATAATATAATGTAATCTCTCTCTCCAGAAATCACAACTAGATGGATAAACAGCATCACAGTTAAGAGGAAAAACATGTTTTTATTTTTTATTTGGGGGGGTGAACTGTCACTTGTTGTTTCAGCAGGAGAAGAGATATACAGAAAAACACGCTCTCATCAACACAGGCTGCAGTGAAAACAAACTTCAGCTCAGACTTTAGGGCCGTATTGATTAAAACAGAGGCACATCTGATCCGTTAGACTTGCATGAGATGGACTCTCTATACATTTTGCATGGACTGTGTGTTGCATTATGGAAGTTGTAGGTCTCACCAGGGGGGCAGGGTCAAACTGTAGAATGACATGTTGCATGAAGACCAGCAGGTGGGCCGGCCGATCCTTCAGCTGTTCTATGTTGTTGAAGCATGAGCACTGGTCATCGACCACCTGAAAGACGGAGAGAATACACAAATGGAGCCAACAGACACGTGAAACAGAAAAGAAAAATGAGGTGAGAAGCGATGTTAACGTTGGGTTCAGCTGCCACTCTCATTCACTCACTTCAGTCAGATCGTTCTCGAAATCCTCATCCTCGGCCCCGATGATGCTCATGGCTGCGTTAGAGCACTGAGCCCCAAACACGCCCTGCTATGGAAAAAGGGAAAGAGAGGGAGGGGGAGGAAGAAAACAAGACAATTAGCAAACATTACGTACTATAACTTTGAACCGGTAGGCTACCTCTTTGACATCCTGAGCCCCCGCTGAGCAGAGCCAGACATAACGACAGATTAGGGTTTGGACACGGTGAACTTTACAAGTGCAAAATAACATCAAGCGGAAAGAAGGGAAAACGGCCCAGCTTCCAATCCCACCTCCTCAGGCCTGATGCATCATAATGGAGTAAGTAAGATGGCATTAATATGAGCCAAGCGAGGCAAAGGAATAGAAAGCAAAAGCTGAAGTTTTGCACCAACTTTGCTCTAATGACAAAGCCTGCATTATTTACAATATTTACTTGAGTTCAGTGGAGCTTATTCTCTCTTGAAATAAATCATGAGGCGACTGGGGAAGGGACACTGATAAAAATGATAATGAAGCAATTAAAAAGCTTTTTTAACTACGTAAGTTTTAGTTTTTCATAAAAGATTTCTCTGAAATGCTGGAGTCCTCTTCCCTCAGGCTACACTTAAACATTTAGTTTAGGTGTTGAAATCATTGGGGAATAATGTGTTTAACATGCACTGCAAAAGCAACATCTTCGATCTGAAGTTGGGCTGAATTCTGCCACTGAAAACAGTTATTCTGATTTAGTAACACGCTCCAGAGGAAAAGAGCTCCTCCAGCCGCCGTGATGCAAACCCTCCAGCTCTAAAAATGTAACCCAACTAATCCGAAATTAGAGGTTTATGCCAATCTCTGCCTTTGAAATCCATGAATGGGAAAAAAATGCATCAGAGCGGGTGACCAATTTACCCCCACCCTCTACACCCCACACCACTTCCCCTGCACGCATACACACCCAAAACACACAAATAACACATAGCTCATGTACTGTACTCGGTTCTCTGAAGGCTGCAGACCCAGAGACGCTACCGGGGAACACCCAAACTCACACACACACATACACACACATCTGAAAGCCCAACAGCAACACTAACCATTGTCCCCTGCTAGGTGAGTACAGAGGGTGAGAACAGGGTCAAAGAGGAGAAGTGTGAGTCAGAGGAAAAAGTGAGTAGAGGGGAAAAAAAGCCTTAAGAAACTGTCTGTGAAGTTATTTTATAGATTCAGAGTTATGAATACTGTTTCCAAACTTTACAGTACCTCAAGGTCATCATTAAGCACAGGGTCGGGCGGCATGGCGATACAAACCTCCACGTAACATATGATACGTGAGCAGAGTCTTCTCACCGTGTTTATCCCAAAGCTAAAGGTCAGGAGTGAGTCTTTATTGTGTAAAGACTTGAAAAACCTGGAATGATCTGCCTGAAAAGGTGCACTGAGTCGAGTCTGTGTACTCTTAGTAGTGCAGAAGCCAGATGTTAGCAGGTGTTGGGGAGTATTTTTTTGGCCAGTATGAAAGAGGTAATATTCCTCCCCCGATGTTAGTGAAAGTGGCAACGCACAACTTTCCCCCCTCGTGTTTCCAGCTGGTATTATTGTTGGTGTCACTGTTACGACAACTGGACTGATTCCATTTTCCTCAGAGTCGCACATGACAACAACACAGGACAAAATGCGGGTTTAAACAATAATTTATAGAAATGGATCATGCTAATGGTGTCTAGTTTTATTCACGTTATGTCTAGTCACATTCGCCGACTTCCTTCCTCACTCTCGTGGCATCTTCTTTTTTTTTCCTCTGCCATGTTATAGCAACGGGCGACTAAATAAAATACATCATTACAGTGAGTAAAATTACTGTTTTTTATAGTTTTGAGCATTGTAGGAAATATTTCTGATAATTTAAGTACACTCAACTCAATACAATATGTAATGAAGATTTAGACATTTAGATGCTGGATTGTTATCTTAAGGCCAAAACAGAAAATCACAATAGTGCAATGAAATAAAATAAGAATTAAACAAGACAGACTTGAAACCTGGTTGGTTTACATTTACACAACATGCTCTTGTCCAAAGCGACTTACAGTAATTCATACATACATTCATACACTGATGGCGGTGCCGACCAGCACATCAGGAGCATTTTCGGGTTCGGTATCTTGCCCATATATAGATATAGAATAATGAAACCATCTGCATTTACACTGGTTCACTACAAACCTTGTCATCACTACATACTTTTGTCAGTCACCAGGCGTGCGTCAACCAGGAAGTGGACGGTTACTGGTTGACGCAAGCCTGGTGGCTGACAACGACAAGGTTTGTAGTGAACCAGTGTAAATGCAGATTGTTTCATTATTCTATATCCATAACATTGTGCCAAACTGTCTCTAGGTCGATGGTTTGATTCCCCTGGTCTGCATGATGAAATGTCCTTGGGCAAGATACTGAACCCCAAAATGCTCCTGATGTGCTGGTCGGCACCGCCATCAGTGTATCAATGTATGTATGAATTACTGTAAGTTGCTTTGGACAAGAGTGTCTGCTAAATGTAAACCAACCATGTTTCAAGTCTGTCTTGTTTAATCCTTATTTTATTTCATTGCATTATTGTGATTTTCTGTTTTGGCCTTAAGGTAACAATCCAGCATCTAAATGTCTAGATCTTCATTACATATTTCATTGAGTTGAGTGTTATCAGAAAATTTTCCTACAATGCTCAAAACTAGAAAAAACAGTAATTTTACTCACAGTAATGATGTATTTTATTTAGTCGCCCGTTGCTATAACATGGCAGAGGAAAAAAAAAGAAGATGCCACGAGAGTGAGGAAGGAAGTCGGCGATTGTGACTAGACATAACGTGAATAAAACTAGACACCATGAGTGTTTCTGTCCCAGTCATGTAAAAGGTTTTTTCATTAATGATGGCGGTTGTCTAACAATGGAGACCACATCTCCCACGATCCTGATCGAGTTAAAGAGCGCTGCTGTACACGTTTGCATGCTCAGATAGTGTTTAATCATATGTGTGGTTATGTATTATTTAAGTGTTTTAAGTAGGAACTGAAAAATCACTTAGCGGTTGGGGTTTACAAGGAAATGTGACTGTGTAAACGACATACGATACGATTCATGCCCTGAACACAGAGTGTGTGTGTGTGTGTGTGTGTGTGTGTGTGTGTGTGTGTGTGTGTGTGTGCGCGCGCGCGCGCACGCACAGTGGTCAGGAGAGCCGATAAATGCTGTGAGGTCAAGGTGAGTTCTTGTAAAGAGAGAAGCAGCGCTGATAGTCGGGCGGGAGAAAGACAGTGTGTGAAACAGACAGACAGACAGAGAGAGAATGTGTTCATTCATGGTCATATCCAGTGGGCTGCGGGCTGAGAAAGACCAGTGTTGGAGCAACATGCGTAGGAGGGGTTAGACAAACAGAGACGCAGGCCACGGGACATACACTGTCACAGGGACACAGACAGACTCACAGGGACACACCTCCTCGTTTTCACACACAACTGGCCACCGAGCCACCTTCCCCAAAACGAAAACCCGCCAACGCCACCTTAACCAGACAAACACAGTTCTGTCACCATGACAACAACAACAACACCACTGATAACTGACTAATGCTGCAAAAGCAGATCAAGCCATTTCCTGGTGGAAAGATAAAAATGCTGCACTGTCACAGCTCAAGATAAACTGGTTTCTTTCACAACATCCAGTCTTAAGAACAGGTGCGTAAGATCAACAACTGAGGAGGAACCAGAAATTGCTGCTGCGACTAACGACTACTTCCATTCTCAATTAATCGATTAGTCGTTTGGTCTATGAAATGTCAGAAAAATGTCCATCAATTCCCATAGCCCAAGATGTCGTCCTCAAATCTCTTGTTTTGTGTAAAACCTAAAGATACCCAGTTTTCTGTCATAGATGAGTAAACATAAAATAATCTTACTGGAAAGAATTTTGACCTTTTGATTATCAAAATGGTTGGTGTTCAATCATATAGTTGAAATCGTATCGATTAATCGTTGAAGTTTAACTAGAAATCCTACACAACGTTGTTCCCTTTTATTTATTTAGTTTAAGACGGTGCATCTTCGTAAAGAGGGACTCCTTTGTCCGATTAAAATTCAAAACGTTAAGTTAAATAATCATGATTACCTTAAAATCAAGATGCCTTTCGATCACATACATTTTTGCTTGGATAAAGGAATCAAATATCAGTTGCAGATAAATTCCCTGTTGACATTTAGTCAAGTGTGAGGGTAAACTGAAACATCAGGGCTAAACTGAGTGAGTAATGATTATTTTCATACTGATTGATCTGCTGATTACTTTCTTGATTAATCGATTGTTTGATCTGTAAAATCTCAAAACACAATTTTGTTTCCATCTCAGCTAACCGACACACTTCCATTAAGCTGCAAACGCAGAAGAGGCTCGCAAGACCTCGTAAAAAGCATCGCTGCCCCTAAGTTGCACTCGTGATCGCAGCCTCCTCATTACAGGGGATGCTGAAGCAGATCCCTTGAGATCAGAGTCGCTGTAATAAATGTTCATACTCTGAGATGAATTGAAGTGGTCAGGAGGAAGCTAATTGCGCTTACTCAGAGGGGAAGTGGAGAAGGTCAACTCCGCTCTGCATTTAAAGCGCACAGGACCGCGGAGGGGCAGGAGTGGGCGCCTCCTCTGCCCCAGACGGAGCCAAGTGGTACATTCCAGCATATGGCACAGTTCAGACAACAGATGGAGACAGTCTGTGAGTCTCAGCAGTAACCCTTTACCTCCATTAATACATGATCGTTGCTGGCATAAGCTCCGAACTGTTAGGGTCTCTCTTGACTGATACGGGCTAGCTGAGGGACAAAGACCTACAAGATCCGAGTATTTGAACAGAGGGTCCCAGAGGTGCAGAGATCGGCTCCGGTGCTCCTGAGAGTCGGCAGCTGCCCCCCATCCTGCCACCCCCCCTCCCTCCCATCACATTCCAGTACTAACTAAGTGTCAGGTGGCATCAATCCAATGATAGCCATCAAGCGTACGTGCCTTTGTGTGTGTGTGTGGGTTAAGACTGCGCACGTATGTGGGAGGGGGCCATTCCTATGTGATTGTGGGGAGCTGCCAATGAACGTGTGTGTATATGTGTGTATGTGTGTGTGTGTGTGTGTTATGTGACAACTGGTCTTTACAGCAGCATTCCTCTTTGGGCCGCCCAGGCCGAGCTCTAATACTGTACATAAGCAAAAGAAAAAACTGCACCTGTTTGAACATTTAGATGGAGCAGCAGAAGCAGCAGCAGCAGCAGCAGCAAAGTTTAGCATTTCATATTTCCACCAGGTCACTAAGAGGTTAAGCAGGAGCCTAATAATAACAGTCACTGTTACATCAGCTCTTATGCAAACCCCACATCTATTGTGAAACTGTTAAAACCCCTGAAACCGTGAAACCCCTCAGACCAAGAAGAGTGGACGAGTCGAGCTGTGGTCTCACCCCGAAGTGGGCGTCTTCAGCGTCCATAGCGACACCGGTGGGGCCCGGACCTGTTGATGAGTGACTGTCAGAGGGGAGTGTGATGAGTTAAGGGCACCAAGACTTATGACGCTGTACCTTTACATACAGATGCTCCTGAGTGGCACCACAATGGACACCGGTGTATCTGTATTCAGTGTGTTGGTGTTGTTTCCACAACATCATAATTAATGTTGCTCCAGGGCATTCAATCAGGAGAGGTGTTCATATCTTGTTTCCGTAAAATGGTTCACTTTTTATATTGTAGGGAGTAGAGTTCATTCATTATTTTCAGTTCTCTGTCACTGTTCGCTTAGGTTTAGAGAACTAAAATACTTGGTTAGGCTCAGGGAAACATGGTATTGATTCAAACTGACCCCTTCACAACGCGCAACATTTGACTGAAGGGATGACGTCTCCCATTTGATTATTTTCATGGACTTTTCCAGTTGTTGCTAAACTATGACATTACAAAAATGTGAAGAGGAAATTGATCAGTTTCAATGATTGGTCCAAGAAAGACATTAATTATGATGTTCCAGGAACAACTTCAACGTGGCAATATCAGATCATGCAGTGGGCACCACAAAGCGTTGAATCGATGATTTGAAGTGCGCCACCATCATGTTTTTCAGAAGCAACTAGAGAGAGCTTATTGTTAAGATGATTGGCCAACAGTGTTTTATTGTTGCACAACAGTTGAAACCAGTTTTTTATATATATATATATATATATATATGGTCTTCTTCAGGCAGAAGTAACTCCACAACACAGATGACACGACGAGTGCCATTATCATTAGCATCTAAAACAAGCGAATCATTGCACATAGGACAGATGACACAATGACGCGAAAACAAGACAATGTTAGATTCAGAATCAACATAAGTTTCCTCACAACTACAGCAGCAACTAACGATTTTTCTCATTAGCAATAAACAATTCATTGATTGACACAAAACTGTTCAGTTATTCCTCTTCAAGTATTAAAATAGTTAATATTTTCATCGATTCATTGATTCGTTGATGCAGCAACATGTTAATATCTGTGAATATGTGAATACTTTTTATTTCAAAAGTTTAACTGCTGGACACAAGATGTTTCCTATTTCATTGAAGTGGCCATTATTCACACCTCTCGACTGTTTGGTGTGGCTACCGGTGTAGACAGAAAGAGCGCACTTCTGACAGCATCCATCAGTGATGCAGGGTGTGGTTCAACCAAAGAGGGCAGTGACAGTCTGCTTTTCACCCTTCTATTGGAAGTCCGTCTTTAAAAGCAGCTCAGTGTAGAATTCTAAAATGTCCGATTTTAGCACCCAAGTTGTATTACAGACAGATAAAATCAAAGTGTGAAGAAGAAATAACTTTCACTCTATTTTCACCGAAATGGTCTAATATTTCAACAAAGAGGAAAAACCATCGGTATCATCTGACAGATGTGACAATCGTACAAGAGTTGCACACATAGTGGCTTCATAATAGACTACTATGTTAGAAAACTTGTGGCTTCTCGAATCAATGATAATTTGTTTAGACATCTTTTAAAAAAAGTCAGCAGCATAAAGGCATAAAAGTTCAAATTTTTGAGAAGCTTAAGTGCAGCGACAATGTGTAAAAATTCCTGGGAATGGTTTCTCAAGAGGAAAACAATGTCTCAAGCCAGTGTAAAGCAATTCTGCTGCTGATCAGCTCACCGAAGAAGACTGAGCAACAAACCCAAGCAGGGAAAAAAAAACAAAAACAGAAAAAGGTACCAGCTGGTGAGGAACACGCAGCATATATCTTCCCGTCCTAAAAAACACTAAATTTAGAGCTTCTCTCATTCACAATCTCTATATGCACCTGGCTACAGAATCCATTGTATAAGCATGGGTCACGGTTCTCTTCTTACACTCGGCCACAATAGGCTGCGTCCTGTCCTCTATATGCTCTGAGGGCAGCCTCCAAAAATAGCCCAGCAGCTAATGGCTATAGCTTGCTGTGTTTGTGCTGCTGTTTATCTGGCTCTCTCATCAGGCCGCAGACTCATTAGCAGTGACTGGGGGATTCCTAGCAGCACCACTGCATCTCTAGCACCGAGCACAGAAGAAGAAGAAGAAGAAGAAGAAGAAGAAGAAGAAGAAGAAAAAAATGGGGGAGTGGAAGGTGGCAAATGGGGAGGCACACAGACAGGAAGTGGGTGTTATTTCCTCAGGAAGCTATCAAAGTGATTTCTTGTATGACCTATCGGATGAAACGAGGGAGAGGGAAAGAGAAGCGAGACATAGAGATGGCGAGAAAGACAGCAAGAGTGAAAAATGTAAAAAAAAATATATACATAAAAATAAGCAGGACTTAAGTGAATCAAAGAAACCTCCTGTGCCACTTAGCTCTGAGTTCACGTGGAAATCAGAAAAGGAAGTGACTGCGCAGCATGAGCGAAACTGAAGTGATGAAAGAATGAGGAACAGAGAGTTCATGAGAAAAAAGGGTGAACAGGAGTGGCTGGCCTAAAACTGCAGGGTGCACATGCACATTTTGCAAACATTAGCATTCACAGAGACATCTTTCTGGCGGTAAAATGGCTCTGAGACGGTTATACCAGGACACGAAGAGATTAAATAAACATGTGATCCTCAGCAACATGGAAAGTGTGGTCATACTCGTACCTCAGCAATTATTTTTCCACATTTTTCACAGAACCTAGTAATATTCCGAAACCAGCAAATTAACTAATTTGTTTTACTTCAAAGTCTGTATTACGTTTATACACATCTAGGACTTACCAGGAGTGGTGGCTGCATGCACTGGCCTATATGAACCGTATAGACTAAACAGAGAAAAAAGGAAGGGGCCTAGTGAGGAGGAGAAGGAAGAGGAGGAGGAGGAGGAGGAGGAGGAGGAGCGTGGAAATGAAATTAAAAGAGGGGACACACTGCAGCAGGAAATTAAGAACAAGGCAGTAAGTGGAAAGAAAAAAAAACAGGCAATGGAAAAACGTGTGAGAAACTCTGGAAATTCTTGTCGAAAGGCATAAAAGCATCGAGAAACTGTGTTTGAGCAAAGGCCGACACCTGAAAGGTTACAGCCTTGCCTAAGTGGTTTAGGCTGCAGCTGGCAGCGTTGACAGTGAAAACAGTGGAAACATGTTCCGTAGCATGTTTAATTTCACTATAAATCAGACTTCAAAATGTACAGGAAGGCATATCATACCAATTTCTTGAGTGCAAATATCCAGATGTGACTAGTAGTTAGGCCTCTCTTTTTGCAATTACACAAATGAGATTCTAGACATTTTTTTGACATCAAAAAGTAAAATCTGACATCTGTTTGAACGCGCAACTCAAAGTATTTTGTGACTTTAAAATTTTAGTCACACCGTCAACATGTAGAACATTTCTGTTCCAAAAGGTGTGGTCAGCCAGGAATGTTACACCATACCATGGGAATAAACCAATACCCCATTTTTGACTGATTTACAGGGATAGTTTAGGTTTTTTGAAGTGGGGTGTATGAGGTACTTATCCATAGAGTCAGTGTAATACCTATGGGTCTCTTCCGCTACACTTCACGCAAAGTCAAATTGTGGCGAACTGATTTACTATTCCATTACCAGCTTTACTGTACCAAGTTGAGCCAAGCCACATTGAAAATGGACGATCTCTGGAGTAGGGCCAAAGGGGGCCAGCCCCACTTCCAAGTGGGCTGCTGTGACGTATTGTGGCTGAGGCTGACCCTTGATGACCCCAGCTCTACCCTTCAGACAAGTGTGTTGCGATACTTGACTTATGTCTGTGCAGAAAACCTGAGAGAAAGATGTTTTTAGTCTCTGCTGCTTATTGCATCCCTTTAGTTTCTGTGATGCTATTTTGCTTTAGTGTTTCATCACGTTCATCCAGCTATTTCACAAGTCGTGTGAAGTTACTTCTGGTGAACACCCAACATTGGTTGATACGTTCTGGCTCGCACAAAATTCTGATTTTTGGCGTGTTAATTACATGCTGCGATGGCAGTGCGTAAACACGCAGCGGGTCCTCTCCATCCCAATGCTGTGTGTCCTGCATATGGCATCAGAGCACCCCTGTTTCACAGGTAACAGTGTGTCTTCAGAACACCCCCCCCGTTTTCACTATTTTGGATTAGCCCAACCCACTACAGACAAACAGATTATAGAACATACTAGAAGACCTAGGTCCAGTGGTTTGTTAATTTATTTTTAAGCGTTTCATTTAGTCATTCCTATTCTACCATGTCAAAAACATCAGCAGTGAGGCAGCATTTTATAAAAAATTTGCAAACAACAGTTTGTATATCACAGCTCGACTACAAACATGGCATATCACCTACAAACGGTATGCCGACTTGTCTGCGTTATGTTGCTTTTTATAATTAATTAAGCGGAAGGCTACTAAGAGCCCCCCTCCCCCCGATTATTCAATTTTTAGTCGAAATTTCACAGTTTTGGTCGACCAAGGATTTCCTTGGTTGAATACAGCCCTATTAAAGACACACCTTCAAGCAGGTGGCCAAAGTTGTAGTGGGAATACAAATCCCTGCTGCCCTCGGCTGATGTGCCAAGGGAACCCAGGCCAAGCCGGCCGAAGTGTACAGAAAAGCCCGACTACAGTCGACGGCGGTCGGCCCACCCCACCCTCTCACAGAACTTGGGAGCGGCTGGTCTACAGCTTCCTCAATCGATTTGTTTGTTTGTGTTAGTGTGTGACTTCCGTGAATCTGGATTACTCCTTAAAACACTGAAGTCACACACACAAACCAACCGGTAGACCAGCATTTGTCATATTCTGTGAGGTAAAACATGATTTTGTCAAAGACGGATGCAACAGCTCCAGCTCCCTGTTCGAAAGTACCGCCTGCTAGCAACATAAAGCTGTGAAAAAACTCACACACTCTCACACAAATTGATATGAATATTTCAGGTGGCTAATGTACATTTTGCTGCTGCCCTCCTCCACAGCAGTGCATCACTTATCTTCCTACACCAGTACTAATTCTCCAAACAAAATATCGCTTTAAATACCTAAAGTTCAGTTTACACGTCATAGGAAGCATGAGTCAGCCTGTGAAAACAGTTGTATAATGTGGCTCGGGATGCAGCTTTCTAAAAATCTGTGAAATTAACCCAAATGGCGTCATCAGGATTATGATGGATTGGGCTCCAGACTTTAAAAGTCTCAACAAAAAGCCTTCATTATGGGCCTTTACAAAAGATAGAGGGCATGGTGCATTGTGGGAAATGCTTGCCCATGTTAGTGGGTGAAAGTCAGGACATCTCAACCTCTGCTGCTTCAGTGTTGACGACTCTTTTTGACTCTTGTTTGTATGCACACCAACTTATTTTATGTGCAAAACAAACACAAAAAAATACTGGATCAAAGTTATTACTTAAATTATTCTATAAAACAAAGACTTGATGAAAGATACGGCTTTTTATCAATTCACAGAGATAAGACATTTCAAGATAACACGGCTTAACGTGACTGGATGTCTGCATGTTAGTTCTACAAGGTAAAAGGGCAACAGAACAGCGGTCTGGGCATTACAGAGGGCAAACTTATCCCAGAAATCTTGTCACTGCACTGACAGTAAGCAAACAACAGAAGCAAAGCTGCACTGTGAGATAGTGAAGATAGTGCAGCACAGCAGAGTGTGTGTACAAGGGAAGTGACATCAGCATATGCGTGAGAGAGGCAGAGGCTTGTCTGCGGTGAAAGTGTAAGAACATGCCCTCTTGAAACGTTGTTTTCCGTCTCTTTTTGACTACCACATCCTTTTTTCTCCTCAACATCCCTTCTCTTCTGTCTATTACGTCTTTCCACATCTTCTGTTTCATTCTCTCTCTTAACCTCCCTTCTTCGTCTCCTTTCACCTTCAGCCTAAAATAAAGCGGCCCCTTGTGCGATTGCTCCAAGACAGCCAGTGCATTCATGGCCGGCAGACAAGGGCCAATTATGTAATTTAACGACCATTACGTAGTGGCTAAAATAAGATTATGGCCAACAGCGAAAGGAAAACACAGGCAGGTCTTTTCATTGCTTCGCTGGATCCCACCTTACATGTTGTTCATTCTTTTCAGCTATAAGTCCAAAGGAATCATGTTGTTGAAGCCCTCAGGGTTTTCTGATTTCAAAAGGACTTGTTGTACCACTTACATGTCTCTTCTGAGAGCTTTACTGAGACTTTCACTGCAGGTTTCAACAAAACTTTATAAGACCAATATTAGAGCAATTAAAGACCTTTTTTTATGTCCTGACAACTTTACATATTTCTGACATCCAGTGCAATTCCAATGCCTTTATTCCCTGATTCAAGCATTTTTTTGCACAAGCTCTCGTGGGCTACAAATGCATTATTTCCGAACAGGCTTCAATTTGGAACTACTTTGAGATGTGGAGATGTTTTGTTGATGAGGAGATGCCACATTAGCTCACACACTACATCGTGACACACTAGCCGGGTGTGCTCCAGTAGATAGGAGCTAACTGGCCCAATTAGCTGGCGGGAGTCAAGCTGCACTGCAACCTTGGATGACGGAGGGAGTCATCACTGGCCACGGGGCCCAGTTAACCAGCCTCCCAGCGAATGGGGCCAGACACCAGACTGGGGCTGCATGAGACCAAAAGATGTCAATCAGTGCATTTACATGCACAGCTTAGTCGGACTACAGCCATAGTTTGACTATGCAACTCTATCAGACAACTGCAATTGTCCGAGTATACATGACGATGAGAAAACCGAATTATTGGCCGAAGCATGTACGCTACTGGTACGCTAGGTGGCGCTGTACCCATTTCAACTAGTGGTAACAAATCCACCTCCGGCTGACCTCTTTATGTCACCAGCTGCCTCGGCATTCCAGAAAGATGGCGTACGAAAAGCAAGATGAAGCTACATCTTTGTACATTTCGTATATGGTGTACATGATAATTACACAAACTTAATGCACAGAGGCGCTCTTTCTTGTGGTGATTTCGGCGGAGCGACGCAGCCGCCGTCCTTCTACTTCTGGCTCACGGCCCCGGGAAAAAATTCTCAAGCCTGCACAGAACGCAAAATCCGATCCGATCTGATAGAACATATACATGCAGGAGTAATGCGACTATCAATTAAATAATCTAGGTGTGTTAATCCGACTTTGAGAAATCCTATCCAGTCCGATTTTAGTCAGACTAAGGTGTTTACATGCATTTTAAAACCCAGTAATTCGGTTTTCTTGAGTGTCATGTTAACGCACTGAGTGTGAAGACCGGTGATACAGTACAGAGGCGATTTACAGGACTATGACTCCACAGATGAAAAGACATGGCAGGCAGGGACAGCATCGTCAGTCGAGCTAAAGAGAGTCGGACATCAGCAGTGGGCAAAAATGATGTGCAGTCAGAAAACTTTCACATTTTGAAATTGAGTTTTTTTTTCCACCAAACCAGAAGAAAGACAAATTTCAGTGATTTTTATCTAGTTTATGTAGAGATAAAGAATGTGTTTTACAATGAGTTAACAAGGCAATTAAGCTTGTCTTTGTTTAGTAAATGAAACCACATCTTGCATAGTTTTCTCCTAATGTTTCAAACAAAAAATTCTGGCCATGTTTACAAATTGCTTTATTTCAGACTTTTAAAAAGACCCACAAAAAAACATTTACTTCAATGACCTTTTCTTGATATGACTTTATTTGCAAGAAAAAACATTGTAGAGTCATTGACCTTCTCATAATATGATATCAGTTGAGTAGACATTGCTTTTGGAGGTTTTTAATGATGCTGGATAATGCCCATCCCCCACCCCAACCTCGGCAGAGCATATCGAGGATGATGTTAAACAAGGTATAACAAGCTACAGCTTAACCTCCTTCCGTCTTCGTGCAAACGGCCATGCATATTCACTGACGTTTAACACAACTTCTTTTCATTTTCTGTAGTTTCTCCTTAGAGCCAAAGTACACTTTACTCTTATGCTCAAAAAAGTGCCACCCCCACCCAAACCCACCCAAATCCACCCCCTCCATCCTTCCTCTCTGACTCTCTTGCTCGCTCACTCCATGTCCCCATATAGAGGTCATTGGCTTCATGGAAACAGTTGATAGGTTGGGGCCAATCGACTGGCATGGATTGGCAGTTCACAGTGAACCTCCAGCCTGGCCTAACTGCTTCCATGTGTGTTGCGTGTGTGTTGCGTGTGTGTGTGTGTGTGTGTTTGCTGATGGAGCAGTAATTGCTGAAGCCAAACACAAAAACCTCTGAATTTGTGATAAAAAACACATCTCATTCATTCACAAGTCTGTTGTTGTGGTTATGTGCGTCCAATGCTCATTAGCTTTCTGGTTTCTGATACCAAACAAAGCAGCAACAATAAGCTGATACTGAATATGTTTGGAAGGAATTTAGTCTGCCCAGAAAGTCACGGAGGCCAAAAATGCCTCTGCGCACGAGCACACCTTGGTTCATAATGCTAACCTCATGCCAACAGTGTGCAATCCAGACATGCAACATTCTTCTCCCTGTCTTTAAGGATCTGCCTAGGGCGGCGCAATAACGGGAAAAAAAATCACATTGTGATTAATTCTGGCAGATATTACAATCGGGATTTGATTCTAGTTTGGTGCGAGTGAACATTTTCGAGCATATTTTCAGTCTCATAGGAAAAAAATATTGAAACATCATGACGTGACATTTGTTGGGGTCCACGCCAACAACATTTTTTTCTTGCACCTGAAAAACAACACTTAAGCCAGGTACATCCAGTACTTAATTATAATTCTGTTTTCAATAATATTTTGATATGTTGAGTAATTGTGCAGTCCTAGATGGTCAAAAATTATAAAAAATAGAGTCATGCCTAACAATACAATCATATTTCCAACTTTGGTTAGCTGACACTCAAGATAAGGTAAACAACAGAGCATAAAATCAGTGTTTGAGAGTCTACAACCATAATATTCAAGTTAGTTAATAGTACTCGACCATTTTTCCATTTAGCATCTATAACGCTGTTGGACTAACGATATCTGTTGATGTATCAAAATTGCAGCCGAAACTTTTCTATCCCACTCTTTTTCCTTCCCTGTCACAACCTGCTGCCTACATTTCCCAACATGCAACTAAACCATGAACTATTCAGTAAAAGATTCAGGTGTGCTTTGCTAGTAGCAGCTATTTAGAGCTGCATGTCGAACATCAACACTTTTATGGGACTGACCAAACTGCCTCGAAACTAGAAACAAGAAAAAGTGATGTCATGCGTTACCAAAATTTAGAAACCAAAGGGGTTAATCTCATTGGTGTCAATGAGCTAATAAACATGCAGCATGCTTGTTGTGCCAACAACTAATAGTGCTGGTGATTGGCTGTCTCAAGTCATGCATGAAAATCACTAGGTAACACATTTTTAACAATACCCAGCTGCACAACATATGCATCCTCGAGCCACAGGTTACAAGCTGAGGTGAGTAGTGGGCTACAGAGGTCTGGTGAGACCAAATCGTCAGATGGTATCTTATTCTATTTCATTTTCAAACTTGTTATAACTCTCCAAGTAGTTTTCAGCCACAGCTGATGGCCCATTTATCATATTTTGCTCCCTCTTGAGCCTCAAAAGACTTTATACAGCTTCCACATATGCAGCAGTAAACTATAACACCCTAATGTGAATATTTGCTGTTGTGTTCTACCAAACTGAATGTATATGTCAACTATGAAAACTGATGGACATTTTACTGAACAATAATCAATCATCTGATGAAAATAATAGTTAATTGCAGCATTTATACATTTATGAGCACCAGCTGATGACAGCTTTAAAATTAGACTCCATCCATCAGGGGAGGCATCCAAATTATTTTCGGTATGTCGCACTGATAGAACACATTTTGCAATGTACCACTGCACTTCACAGGGAACATTTGAATACTAACCTGCACTGGGAAATGCAAGAGAGAGATGATTGTACATGCTGTGCCAAAAAAAAAAAAAAGTGCAGATGCACGTACAGATTTACAACTCTTCTATCTATTGTTTGTCTATCCTGAAACAAAATTCCCGCTCTATTGGTCCTCTTGAGGTTTCTAGCTTCTGTTTCCTGCTAATCGTATCTTTTCTCAATGGTCTGAGGATAGAGGGTGTTTTATGTTGTGCAGATTTTAAATAGGACAAATAAATGATATTGGGCTGTATAAACAAATTGACTTATATGTATGATGAAAAAGTAAATTGTGCTTCTCTTCTTTTCGTTATCAATTCATCTATTATTTTCTATCATTAAATGAAATGTCAGAAAATTGTTTGAAGTGCCAGTTACAAGTTAATATTTTCAAATAGCTTGTTCTGCCCCAAAAGAGCTATGCGGCCCCCCAAAGACAGACAATTTACTATCACACATCCCACATACTGCCAATACTGCCAACAGCTTCTGTTCAGCAAATGAACACCACTTTTATGCTTTATGTTTTTTTAAGGAGTAAATGAAACTGTTAGAAGTAAAAAAGCTAATGTCAGGCTCTAAAGGAAGCTACATCACTGTCTATGACGTCTACACCACTAAGCGCCTCACTACATAACTATATACTGATCAATTTAGAAGCTGTGAAGTTAGAACAGGGGTCTAGACTTCCTTTTATAAGCTGGTTGCACTTGTGTGCAATGTGCATACTATGTAAATGATTGTGAATAGCAATTAAGGTGCAGAAAAATGTTGTAATTCCAAGGGAATTTTCAGTAACTGTAACTTTAATCTGCTCTGCTGAATATTAAATGCACTGGTGCGACCAATGAAAATGTTTAGTCGCACTTGACAGATTTTTGGGTCCATGTCCAACCTGGAGCCTGTAGACTCAGTTTGCAACGACAGTCCGCCTGTAAAGATGAACTAGTAAGTAGACAATTCTCCGCATTTGGTGTTATAAACTTTATGTCCCCGACAAACTCAGTGGTTGCATTCATCCACTTGTTAGCAACCACCTTTGTGAGACCCATACAAACACTTTAGAATTCAAACATGGGGTTTTCAATGATGTATCTTATTTACTCTATTCAGAAAAGGCAATGGAAATCATCATGAGTTATAGTACAATTATAAAAGTGTGACTATCAATGTATCTGTAGTGTTATTACAATATGACAAATACAAGATTCCTTTTGTTTCTAAAAGCCTGAGTGCTGACATGCAGCCAGCACGCTGTCTGTACACACTCACTCAGACTGGAGGACCTTTCACCCCACCATACCCCCCATCTTTCGCTCCTCAAGAGTAAACATCATCCATGGAGTCAACTCTCGCTTTTTCCACCCCGACCCTCAAATGAAAGAGCTCATTCTCCGTTTCCTCCCTCTCTCTCTCTCTCTCTCTCTCTCTCTTGCTCGCTCTCAGTTTTCCAGCCATCTCTCTCTGACTCACATTTGGACAGATGGATGTAACTCTTTCCATTTTCTACCTTGTGAGGAACAAGCAGCTGCAGCCCAGGTTATACTTCCTCACAAAACCCTCCTCATCATCGCATTTAAGAGCATGTAAACACTCACTCTGAGATTGGCTGCATTCATTCTCAGGGTCACTCAGTTGTTGGGGGTTGGTGACAGCTCCACACACATGACTCATATGTCTCACACATGAAACACACTCTTGACTACACAGACTGCGAGTAGGGAGTCTGATCTAGTGCGAGATGACAGAGAGAGATTGGCAGGTGAATACACAGAGCTGCCTGTGTTAGCTGCCTTTAACTTAAAAATCACTGTCCTGTGAATCAGCTGATAACATAAGAGCACAGTGGCAGTTGTGTTTCAGCTATATAATGTTTGTTTTGTCTACATAAAAAAACACTTTGTGAGCTATGGCAAGAGGCAAAACGAGTCAGGGCAGATTGGCCAAAAGAGCTGCGAGGCCCGAACACTATTAAGTTAGATTCTTAAAGGGGTATTCCACCAACTGTACAGATATACTGTAGGTGAGTTTAGTCCTTATGGAAAGTATGACTCTATACTCTATACACGTTACATGAACATCAAGTCCCCACCTCCAATTTTGTCTGGAGTCAATATTTTGCATATTTCCTCTTCATTTTAAACACTGAATGTCTTCATTTTTTTCGGTTACGTTGTATATTATTTGACTGTTGTGCACCACTGTATCAGGGTAAATTCCTACTGTGTCTGATTCTGATACTCTGCCTGCCGTTACAGTAGTAAAACATCTTCAGTGACTCTGCAGCAAAGTTTGTAAAGTATGAGTGATTAATCCTGATAACTTCATAGTGATGTCATCAGGGGTTATCTCAGCCTGCGTTCGGACACTTGAGTGCAACTCAGGCTGCATTTTTCTGTCCCGAGAGAGTAGTAACCGAGCCCGACCCAAACAGGACAGGTGTTCTGTTCAACCCTGGCTCAGCACTGAGTTTGTGTTAATTCTAAGACATGTCCAGTGTAGATCTTATATTGCAACAATAATACCTAGCTCAATGCGAAATGACCCTGAAACTGACGCGCCATAATTGTATTCTTCACACCTTTTGCTTGTCATAATGAAAAAAGGCCTGTTGTTGTCTGTTTTAATATTGTTTTGGCTTTTATGATGCTGCTAATCACAGAACATTCAATGCAATTCAAGAACCATTTATGGCTAAAATAACCAGATGAGAATGTCTGTAGCTGATCCAGTTAGTCATTCAGTAAATACCAGAAAAATGAATCGCGCAAGACAAACAGAAATCCTGATCACTTATCACTTATTTACCTGATTTTATATATATATATATATATATATATATATATATATATATATATATAGATATAGATATATATGTATATGTATATATATATATAGATATATATATATATATATATAGATATATATATATATATATATATATATATATATAGATATAGATATATAGATATAGATATATAGATAGATAGATAGATAAAAAACAACAACACGTTACATATGAATGATGTATGCAAACAGACAGTGTCACCTTACAGTGTGTGACTTTGCTCTGTGCTGAGATTAGCTGTGGATTCAGGTGTACTTGTGTCAGAGGTGCTGTGCAGCCTAATCCCCTTCCTATGAACACACACACACACACACACACACACACACACACACACACACACTTTTGTAAGTTCACTCGACCTTTCCCACTGCGCTCATTCAGGAGGAATCAGTAGATTTCACTGTTGCCCCGCAGAGAGGAGAAGAGCGGCCCAGTCCGCTCTGTCTCTCATTATCTGCTGCCTGTGCGTCAATCCAACTGCAGCCAGAGAAGAATACCTGTGTTTCCTTTGAAGTCCAAGCCTGACTACAGTAAATTATTAGCTTTGCCCTGTACTCAGCTCTAGGCCCTTAGGACACCCCCTGGCTGTTCCACAGTTGGTGCCATTACCTGTCATTCCAGTTGCTGGGTATCTCTCACACAGGTTATCAACCCCAGTTACGCCTTGCTGCAGCCCTATCCGAGTTTATCTTTCTTACCCTCTGAGAGGCAGATGTGGGTGAGTTTACGTTGGGCCTATGACAATGGAGAGAGTGAGAGACGGGGAGGGAGAGAGAGCGCCACAGCAACTCAGATTATAGCCAACATTCCTTTAAAAGGAAGAGAAGGTAGCCTTTGGGCTCCAGACAAGCCTGCACTTGTAAAACGTTGAGAGAGAGAGAGAGATGACAAGTGCGGTGCTCCTCTGGTCTAGCAGAGCGTAACAGGAAGTGGCAGGGCCTGCTTCGCATGGGGCCTCTGGGGTGCAGCGGCTGGCTGGGGAACACGTCACAGTCTCCGAAACCGCCAGCTGCAACGCCCTTAACACACACATGGCACCGTCTAATAATCAGCGATCGTTATTAACATCCAGCGAGTCTGTTTCGACATGGCTCACGCTTTGCAGATTAAAACCCTCGGAGGAGTGAGACAAACTGGCCCAGCAAGTTGGCTCCAACCAAAAAAAAAAAAGACAGGTTGTTGTTCTTGGAGGAGTGATTAATGAAAATATATCAGCTTACTGGCAAGCACAGCCCACACTGTTCCAGGCCCCCTATCTTTAGTTAATGACTGCAGTGAGATAATGAAGCCGCTCTAGATGTACAGTAATTGCAGTTTCCTGTGAGCGCAGGAAACTCTCTCGCCTACTCTGCAGAGGCAATGTTTCACAAGGCAAAAAATCATCAGGGGTAATCAATTTTATCCAGACACTAATTACTGAACTGTCTGCAGTGGAACCCCCCTTCACTCTATATATGTGCTGGTCAGATGAGCGCAGGGGTATAGGAAGAGGGGAGGTGGTTTCATTCCGTGCAGGTTTGTCCCCTCTTTTTATCTACCAAAACTTTAAAATAAGGTGAAATGGAAAAGCTTGACTTGGCACTAATTATCTCAGACTCTGTAATTCCACTGCTGAGATGAAAACAACCCCCTCTTACCCCCCACCCCAAACAAATGGCAACCGAAGAGGAAAAAAGCCACATTACATATCTGTACTATCAGTATGACAAACAACAACAGCCCTCATGTGATACATATCAGGAGGATACTCTTGCAAAGAAGATAAAAATACATAAAATTTCACAAGGTCACCGGCGATAAAACTCCCCTGCTGACTACAAATGACACAACATAACTCCCCTTGGAGAATATTAAAAGTGATTTGTACTTTGGGATCAGACCTAAAAAACAGGTCTGGTAATAAAAAAGCCAGCACCAGATGGTTTTGTCAGGAAACACAAACAGAAGCTACCTGAAGTCACCTCCAAAAAAAAAAAAACTACTTCCACGCGTCTGACACACACTTCTTGAGTCGCATTTGTTGTACCACCGCTTCGCCGAGCAACCAAAAATGTTCATTAAAAGCGTTATCGACTGCTTTTTCCTCTTGTTTTGTTTTTTTATCCAGAGAGGACGATGTAGTGCAGCCAGCAGCAGCAGCAGCAGCATTCCTGTGTGTGTGTGGACCAGACCGTCTGCAGCTCGGGCTACAGGACGAGGAGGAGGAGGGGGGTGGATAAGCCATTTCTCTCGGTAAAACAAATATCCATGACGACTTTTTAAAATTAGCACACGGAGCCGCGAAAAAGTTCGAGCTCTTCGTAGCGTTCGCCAACACGGTGTAAAGATAATTTACTCACCCGAAAATGGAGAGAAAACGACAGTCGGAGCGTCTAATAGGTTTCCTGTTCCGAAAGTTGTCGTGTGTCAGTGGGAAAAAAACATTAGACGCGGAAGTACACATCCAGAAAAAAAAGAGCCCGGGGTCGATTCATCACACGGCGGATAAAGAAAAAGTACAGATATAAAGTTTAAACTTGTTTAGCGAGAACAACGTGTCTGAGAACACGTGATTTTTTAGTTTTTGTAATGCATTTGTTGATTTTATAGGTCAAATATAGACGAGGTTCTTTTTTTTTTAAGTTAACAGTTTTAACGGCTGGTTTCCGCACGGTGTCACACAGTATTCCGTCCCCACTCCTGCTACACTCAACAGAAAGTGTTCAATGAGCCTCAAATGTACGTTTAACAGGGTTTCTTACCACAAAAAACACATATTAGTTTATCGTAAATTTTCCAGGGTTGTGCTGTTTGCACTTTAGGGAACAATTGTCTGATGCTTTCATGACAATTTCTAGCATTAACTAAATTTTGAGACTGTTGCAGTAAAGGTTGCACCATGTAGTTTTGGGGGAAAAGCTGTAATGACAAGCAAATTGATATTAAAGGACAACAACATTTTTATACTGTTTTTACTTTGTTTTTGGAATTTGTATCCGATATTCTTCCAGTGCAATTTGAAAAACTGAACAGAAGATGTTGTGTAAAGCCCACTGAGGCCATGTGATTGTGATTTTGGGCTGTATAAGTAAAACTGATTTGATTTTGATGTGATTATATGTGTCAGATTCAGCCATGTCTCCGGCTTCAAACTGTTCTGGGGACCTTATTTTCCGTCTGAGAACAGCTTGTTTATTCAGTAAAGGAAGAAAGAGATTGTATTAATACCTCATTAAAATTGTAAATATTACAATTCTGAGTTTGAATGTCGTATCCAAAACTACACAGCTCCCCTTTAAGCTGAGTTTCTTCTCTCTTATCATTGGTATTAATGTCCAGGACTTGCTGACAGCTGTTCAAAGCATCGTAAAGAACACGCGTCTGTCGTGAAATCTGAGCGACTGTTAGAGTTGATTGCACAAATCAAACTTTCCTCCCTGCCTGGTGTTGCCAAGTTGTTGGCTTCTATTCTGGCCTCCTTGCGCCACCTTGTGGAGACATGCCGACACTACATTGTCCTTTAGAGTTGTGACCCTGTACTCTCAAACTCAAATAACCAAGACCTGCATAAACATAGACCTGCATTTTTTATTATTTAGGTAAGGTTTTATTGGCCCAGGCGAACAGAATGAAATCAGATACATTGTATCCTGACGTTGGAAAAAGAAGTTGACAAAACACTTTCTCGTCATGTGACATTAAACTGACCTCAAGGTCAATCTGCAGTAGATTTTTGTTTCATCCATATTGGCTTGATATACATTTGTGGCTAATGTCAATTTTAAAAACCAGGCGTGTAGTGAGAGCTGTAGATAATTTTAGGACTGGTGGCAAAGCGTTTACAGACGATCGGTGCAGCTCAGTGTTTGCAGTTACCGGCACACTCTACCTTCAGCTGGAACTATAATCTGGCACAGACTTCAACAAAGTTTGCATCGGTCAGTATTTAAGTATTAAAATATTAATGTTGAAAATGAGATTTTACTCCTCATTGTTTGTATCGTCGTCATAATCTTGATGTTAAGTTAAGTTAAGTTGTCGTGTTGTGTGACTGCTGCAGGGCACGTTAAAAGTCCTTTTTGTAATTAAAAATGATTTTGCTCCCAAAGCTTCATTTGATGAGTTGGGAATGAGACTCAAAAATCAACTTCTCTTACAAGTATGACCTTTTTACGATTTTTGATTTGATAGTTGAGGTCATAAAGTTGTGTCACTGACTTTGAGAATGTACAAACTAGTGTCGGGCAGTGTATCGGCTGCCTGATATTGGCCTGTCACGGATATATTGGTGTAGTGTTGTCCAATATGCGCGGATATGAATACTTTTCTTTATTTCACAAAGAAAAATTATATTGTAGAAAAAGCTGATTGGGGTGATTAATAATAATTAGATTGCCAGTTCATTGTTTCAGTGCGTTGTTGTGTTTGCAGTCGATAAAGTTTATTGTTGAATTCTAAAATATCACAAATGTCTATACAGAGCAAACTATTTCAACTAACTTTTGGGATCATCGCATAAAATTGTGTTGCATTTGTTGGAATCACATTTTTTTTTACTTGCTAACATTATGAGGTTGTGTGTGTGTGATTTGTTTACTGTCACACACCTTGGATACACATTCAAACCGTCAAAGTTCCTGATTGTGGTGAGAGGTTTGTAGACTACAAAGGTAATGAAAAAAAGAAAAGTCTCTAGAGCACATATGCTAAATAAACTGCTTTTTATACTATTAATGGCATTAACTATGGCATAGGTCTGTAATAACATGTATTAGTGACATAATAAATGTACCAAAAGAATAGCGTTTGAAACAATAGTGTGTCTGAATTGTCATGGAATGTAGATATATGTTCTACAAAACTGTATTATTATTATTATTATTATTATTATTATTATTATTATAATTATTATATAAGACATAAATAGTGAATATATTTCCACTAAATTGATGCAATTGTTGAAATAAAAGTAAAACGGGGCTTTAAACACAAAATTAAAAAGCCAGCCATATAAATGACACCATCAGCATTAGAATCAAGTCATTCTCTGATTATTCTGTTCATGCTTTCATTAACTTAATTGAGGACAAAGTGTGGCTTGCCTCAACAGAAATCCTTTGCAATGATAAAATCAAACTTACCTACCAATTATAATTTCGTCACAGTGTCTTAAATTCTAGAGCAAATTATTTTATGGCATTCTTGGATCATGTTTACAAGAATGCAAAAGATTTACATTTCAATTTATGCTATTTGTGGGTAGGGTAATTCTTTTTCAGTATCAACTTTTATTTTTTTGTCGTCGAAGCTGAACAAGATTAAGAATTAATGACCAATAATATCAATACTAATTATTTATATAATTAACTAACTATAGGAGCTATAAAGTGATCAGAGAGCAAAAAAAATAGTAGCTTAATTCCAAATATTTTAAATATACTTTGGAGTGCTGCTCTAACTTTCGAACACCACAGTTGAGGTTTTAACAGAAGAAACTTCATCTCGTTGCTCGATGTCACACAATGAATCCATTCAACAGACACACAGTCGACAACAGCTCACTATCCAGAATAATGTTTATTGCTTTTGAAGATATTAATCTTTTTCTTCTTTTTTGCACTTTCCATTTTTCCTCTTTACAGTAAAACAAAGAGAGATGACAGGTAAAACCACTGCATTGTCATTTTTGGATGTGTACACACACATACACACATAAAGAAAAACAGTATTTACAGCTGTTAGTTAGTCGGACCCCACACATGGGGGTGAACCAGAGGCCTTTCCCGTAGCAACTCAACAAACATAGAGCTTTACATTAACTTTACAATAGAGCTTTCACAACTAATCGTATACCGCCACTGTTTGACAAACCATAGGCTATAAAGGCTATGAAGCTGTACAATATGGTTTAGTGTTCACTCTGCGCTGAGAGTCTGGAGGAAGGGACGTCGTTTTATTAGACCTGGTAGAGCAAAGATAAACAGTTTTCAAATATTTTTTCCACCCACTGTTTCGTGTCCTTAAGCAAACCCGATTGCCCCGCTGCTGGCTTGGACAAAAAGCTCTGATTGAAAAATAATCAAAACAGATTTTAGGGGGAGGATTTAAAAATAGAAAATGCAAAGACCAATATTATTCACATTAGACTAATTACAGTACAGTTACACTGGGTGAATGCTAACTATAAAAATAAGTCTACCGGCGTATTCTTGAACCCAAAGGGTTTGTACGTTGGGCATCTGGCAAAAATGACCAAAGGGCACAATTAATTGGGGTTGAGAAAATCAGAGACAATTCCCAGTGTGAACTCTGTCCTCATCATAGAAAAACATCTTCAGAGTGCAGATCTTCTGCCATTAATAATTTAAACTTTGATACACCTAAGCTTATAATTTTTCCAACATGTTTAAATACGGAATTAAATCACAACAATACAGCTAAATCTTATCATAGTGAATAATAATTAAATGTAATGTACACCATAATAAAATATATACACAGAAATATTCATACAAATTTCTAGATTGGGTCCAGCTCCCTCTGCTCTCTTTTTCTTTCCTTTTTTTTGCTGTTTTTTTTTTTTAAAGAAAATGTGCAGGAAATACTTGAACCACAGGACAAAATAAATATTCACAGACTACAACAGTTAACAGCATTAGAAATATGGATTTTACCATTTGAATTAAGAAATTAGGAAACAATATCATATCAAAGAAAGTGCAAAACAAAGTCAGGGGCAACAATTTTGACCACAGGATTACGGAAAGGAGATGATTTCACCGAAGGAGGCTTTGACCAGGAGGACCACTAGGTGGCAGTGTTTGACTACGTCTCAGGAGTCATAGTGATTATATATAGTCCGAATCTCAAGAATTACAGGACAAATCTGTAAAATTGGATCGATCTGAGCATTATTTGTTGTTCTGTTCTGTTAGTATATGGATGTTGTTTGTTAATGTTTGTCGAGGCAGGCTTTGCTGTGCTGTAATTTACCACCTCGCTGCCTTCTATCATAGCTCGGCCGCAGACAGCAAATTGTAGTCTGAGTACTGCTGGCAACACGCAAAACAAAGTCCAGGAACCATGGAGCGATCATTTGGTGTGAGAGATCAAAACGGAAAGGACAAGATGGTGATACAGACAGCCTATAGCCTAAAAACTGTGCGCCCCGTATACTCCAGAATGGACAAGTCAGTAGTGTAATGGACTGTAGGCAAGTAACAAACTTACACAGCAAACAGGGAAACAGTAATTTCAGAAGTAAAGAACATAACTGCCTTTCCTGGAAAAAAGTATCATCGGGAGTGATTGGGGGAAGCTGACAGTTTAAAGCTGGAAAGTGTCTCCGAGAAAGGAAAGGAGAGAAAAAGAGAGTTATCAGAGCGCAGACTGGCAAGATGGTGGACGCAGGAGAGAATGTATTAGCTGTGTATCATTTTGAGAGTCTCTGTCTCCCTGTGTCTTTCATGCAGAGCCACGGAGGGGGAAAGTGACGGAGGCAGGGACGGGGGCGGAGGAGTGATGGGCACCAGGCTCTTCAGAGGATGCGGGGACGCTGGCGGTGGGAGAGAGGAGATGGGTGGCAACACGCTCCCTTTCTTTCCATCCAGCACTATCTGCGACCGGTTCGCCAGGCTGGATTCCTTCCTGATGCTGAACTCGTGCTCGTTTTCGTTGTCCGAGCTGCAGTCGCTCAGATCTGTGATCTCCAGGTCAGAGTCCGACTCCGGGTCCTGCTTCACCCCACCTCTCCTCTCCGTGGGGCTCTGCCGGCCTGTTCCAGTGCCGGCTCCCAGGCCGACTGCTCCCAGACTCAGCCCCAGCCCGGTGCCTGGAGGACTGGCCTCCACCCTTTCCCTTTCCCCCAGTGATGCCCCGATGTCAGTCCGACCCATTGACAGGCTCCCTGGGTAGGGTGGCAGGCAGAGTCTGACCGGCTGACCACCCGCCGTGCCGTTTGTCCCTCCGGTTTGCCCCGCCGCTCCCCTCTCACCTGCACCTGCCTCCCCTGGGGGGAGCACGGAGGAAAAAGGGTGAGGCAGCTGGGAAAGGCTGCTCTGCAGAGGGTTGGGGTAGAACTGGGAGGGGTAGAGGGAGCCAGGAGGCAGTTTGGGGCAGTTGTTGAGAGAGAAGGCCCCTGGGAGGTAGGGGTTGAAGCCCCAAGGGTAGTCAAAGGGTGGGTTGCGCGGGTACGGGCCCAGCAGGGACGGGGGTTTGGAATAGCACGGGGCACCTAGGATGGAGAAAATCACAGAGATGGAGGTTAGCGCTCAGAAGGACCAAAGGTTTCTTGACATACAACATCCAAGAATGTTCACTAATTATGCTCAACGGTATTAGCAATTCTAATCAGAAGCCACAGGGGCCAATTCTGGCACGGTTGCTTTTAACCAAAAAAAAAAAACCTGATGGTTCATTTATGCATGCCAGTACTGTGGAGTGGATCCACTTCACACACCGCTGAAAACCAGATGTGTGCAGATTTAACACTGCAGTGAAAGCTAAAACAACAACAGCGAAAAAAAAATCGAACAACTAATAACGCAGAGTTTACGTCTTCAAAACGTCTTATTATTTAAAGGAAAATATTCGTTGACATCTTGCCCCGCCGCAGCCGTGACAGTCACCTTGCCGAAACGTCGAGCCCAGAAATAATAAAGAATGCATCAGCAGCCGACGCCGTGCACTTCCAGAGGTTAAGTGACTGACAGAGAGGAAACTTGCAAACTGTCGATCTCTTGTCCCCCCCCCAATGTTTTGACATGTCGCCGCATCATTTCAGATTAAGCGAAAACCCTTTGGATGAAGCAAATTAAATACCGCGCCGTGTTTGAATTCAGTTCCTCGCCAGCATCGCTTGATAGCAGGGAAAGCGGAATAAATTTGAGGTGATGCTGGAATTCAATTTTAATGAACAAACAAAAGCATTGCCTCACAACCTACTGTACTTCCTTCCAACTGACAACCAACTCAAAGATTCTCTCTCTCTCTCTCTCTCCGCTGCACCCTCCACCTCTCTGAGTCTTCCTCGCTCGCTCTCTCTCTCTTCCACTCTGTTATTTACTATGCAGGGCTAATTTGACAGTGGTGAAGTCTCTGCGTGCTGGGCCAGGAGTAGCTGGCAGACACATGAATATTGAATCAGTCAGGCAGGCCTCACTTGCTTATGAAAACACAGTAATGGGCGCCCACAGGCCACAAACTGAAGCCTGCACCCTCAATTAGGGCCTTCCTGCCTGGGAAGGGATTAGGACAGCGGGGACACATGGGAGGGAGAGGAGGGTGAGAAGGGAAGAAGGGGGGAAAAGGACCTGAGGACAAACAGAGTGGGGAGAGAGAAGGGGGGGGGGCAGATTGTGTGATGAGGAGTGCATGTGTGTGTGTGTGTGAGAATACATCTGTTTACACTCCGGCTCTGTAGCTCTGCACATTCGTACACATTCTGATGCACGTATGGAGTGTGTGCAAGTACAAACAAAGGCAGATGCATGCACGACATCGGGCGAACATACGCACACCAACGCCGTTGACGACGGGCGGGAAAAAAAAGGAGGACAAATACGAATGATCGCGCTGAGAAGGCGGATGATGTCTCCAGCCCACCGACTTGTTTCTCACCGCCGCCGACATGCATAATTCACAAGCTAACCTGGCCTCTCTCACCTGAAGCGCAGCCTCACTGCTGGCTGCGATGGGACAGCCATCTCTCTTATTTCCTTTAACAATAAATGTTCATGCCTCCCTATATCCTCAATCCTCTCCCTGCTATCCTCTTTCTCTTCCTCCTCCTTGTTTAGAAGGTTTTCTGTGTGTACACTGCTGCACGCTCCCTCTACACGAGCTGCCTTCCTCCTCTTTGTCTCGGGGATGCTGAGAGTTCCTGTTTTTGCAGAGTTGTGGGCTAACTTTTCTCCTTCCATTAGCTCACCTGAACTGAGGAAGGGGAACGCGTCCAGTCTCAGCTTGTCTCCTTCGGGCCCTGGCGCCGCGGTCCCTCGATCAAACAGGGACGTTCCCCTGCCGGCTTCTGGCAAACGAGGAAACAGGGACTGTATGGTCTGAGCGACAAAGAATGGGGAGAAGAAAACGATCAGAAATTAGTTTGTGCGCTTCCTCAAAAGTGCACACGCATTCCTACAAATCTGCCCTTATGTTGCTGCGGGTAAAGTCGTATGTTGACAGCAGCACCCTGCAGAGTGTGATGCAAACAGCGACAGAGTCGCAGCAAGGACATGATAAAAAGGGGTGTCATGGGACTCGGGGTAAAAAAGGGAGGTAGGAGGACGCAGCGGCTCAGAGACTCAAAGGCAGGAAGAGTACAGAGTCAAATGGAGACCAGCGATTAAGATTGCGGGCACAAAGGATAAATAAGGAGGAGAGAGAGGGATTGTGGGACAGTTTGTGTGAAGGGACACTGAGATCTGAGAGAATGACATCCATTCAGGATGTGGGGCAGCTGTGTGTGTCGGTGTGTACCTGTCATTTTCTCTTTTTCTTTTTCAGTTTCAAATATGTGAAGGAGAGGGAGGTGAAGGTGGTGAAAGAAATGGAACAGTTGAATCTCAGGAATCAAGGGGACAAAGGGGGGATTTTTTTCCCCCTAGCAGGACTGTGGATCAATAGTATCTGTCACAGCGCAGCCCCAAGTTTGAAAGGCGAGACTGTACTCCCAAGCTGCGAGATCTGCGTTGCTTAACAAACCGCATTAATGACCCGCCATTGATCTGATGTGACGTGACCCCCTTTGCTTTCCATTTCTTTCATTTTCAATCGATGACAGATGGATACGCCATCGGAGACGGGGATGAGAGAAGGAGGGGATAACGTCTTCTTTTGTTTTAAGGACAAGTTAAAACCGTCCCCCCCCCTCCCCTTTTCCACTGTCTCCTTCAGAGTCAGCGTCGCCTTATCCCATCTTAAGGATAGCGCAGACAAATGACGGATGATTCTCCCTTACTGTACTTTCAAGTTTACGTGCACTTTCTAGGACGTTTGGAAAATTATCCGCACGCTGGCTCTCACGTCCAAGCTTAAAAAAATACAGATATGCACTCAATGTAGAGAAGAAATTAAAGCATTCAAATGGATTTGCTCACTGCTTTATTCTCTCTAAATATCGCATCGCTTTAGTGAAGTCGTAACAATATTTTAGGACTAAATTAGAAAAAATTTGGTCACGCTCCCATTCTTTCTCTGTATGCTCAATTTAGCTTGGTAAAAATTTCACAATCTCTTAGGGCAAAATAATAAGTATTCTATTACTATGATCATTAGAGAGTGAATAAAAGATGGACACGATGAATACCGCCCATTCTCTTGTAAAAAGTGAACGCACAGCGGGGGCCCGAGAAATAGGACGGCAGAACCACTCGAGTGAAGTGGATTCGATTACCTGAATTAAATCACTATTCATAAAAAATTAAGTCCTGCTATTTCTCCCCTTTCTTCCTTTGTTCAGTTTTATGTTGGTTTTTTTAATTCAGTCTGTATTATTCGAAGAGTCAAACCGGTTATGGCTATATTTTAAATTTCAGTCTGTAGGAGTCTCATTTTCTCAGATGTGTCAGATGGTTAATTTCCTACATGATTGACACTTTATAATCTGCATGCTTATCTCACAACATACACCCCTCTACCGACCCCACCCTTTCCCAGTCCCTCCATCCTACCCTTCGTACCTCTGGGGTGCAGTCTGGTGCGGCGGAGCCCCCGTTGAAGTGGTTTTGGGCCAGAAAGAAGGGAGAGTTGGCCATGTCCAGGATGGGGTAGTTCACCAGCACGACCTTACTGAAGTTAAACTTGTAGGTGAACCGCTTCCCTTTGGTTTTGTGCAAAATGCGCTTGTTGTAGTAATACCTGCAAAGGGAGGAGGGAGAGGGATAATCGAAGGAGGGATGGAGTGAGGGGATAAAGGATAAGGGAAAAAGGAAGAGGAAAAGGAAAAAGAGGAGGGAAGGATTAATATAATGCTCACATCAAGGTTTTGTGTTTCAGCGCTAACAGAAAAGAATAAGTAAACAACTCGAGCGCTGTAGGGCGAGAGCTATGCTGATTTCCCACTGTTTTTATTCATCTCCTCCTTCCTCAAATCAATTCAAGTCTGACTGCCTTGATTCAATACGATGTGGTTCTTTAAAGGGAAATTTTATTCAGCTGTTAACAGACAAAAAGTCAAAAAAGCCTGATCCCTCGGAGCCTCAGAGGCCCTTCTCATACAGTGACAGAAACAAAACAAAGAGACACAACACTCCTTTCATTATGCACATTAAGACTATTTATCAATTAAAAAAATAAGGGGTATCCATTGTGATTAAGGATATGTGTTATGACGTTAAAATAAAGGGAAAGAAATCACAATCTTGAAAAATATCGGCATGTTAACATGAGAAGCCGAGTGTATTTCTAGCTAGTAAACAAATTGATTTTATCCACATAAGCACAAACGGTCGTGGTTAAGGTGAAAAGGACGGCCGTGGAATTTGATCTGCATCATCAGGAGCCCTTTGGACTCTCTAACACGACTCTCAAACCCGGGTGATGTGTGAATAAATGTAAATGACAGTGAGAAGCTGGCGCCGCTTCCCGCAGCAAAGCGCATTTACAAAAAAAGGCGGGACAACAAGAGCCGTCTCCATGGTTACGACCTCAGGTGTCTCCCGCTGGGCATGTTGAGCTGCCGTCACGCCAGCTTCCTTTGCCACCCACTGAGGTGTCACAACGTACAGCCTGCCAGGATGCCGGGTTTGATCGGCAGTAAAGGCAAAACATAGTGCCATCTGGCTCAGGTGGAGGAGCTGAG
>CAEMYA010000130.1:3734103-3750311 GCA_903131615.1 Diplodus sargus
GGTGTTTGATGGATGTTATCTTGTGTGGCCACCTGAGGCTGAGTCTGATGCAACACGGTGGACATCCCTATAGTGCATTTATGAACAGGAGGAATTAAATAGACTTTTGAAAACTGGGTCAAAGTTGAGCTGGACTAAATATTAAAAATGGGACTTTTTAATAGATAATGTGGCACGGCTTTTTACTCTGTGGAGGTTTTATAATTAAGAACTGCAGGTCAAAGATATCTGTGTATGAAGCTGTGTTCAGGTACGCCGCAGTTAAAGAAGGAGTTGAAGAAACTGGCGGGTTTAATGGTCGAGAAGAGGCATGACTTCATTTCTTTTTTTAATTATTATTATTTTTGGCTTTATTAATAGGGTAGACAAAGTGACAGGAGACGGAGATAGAGAGGTGATGACATGCAGCAAAGGGCCAAGGGTCAGATTTGAACCCAGCGTCTGTACATGGACCACAAGCTCTACAAACTGAGCTCCTGGGACTACTTTTCTTTTTAAGTTATCGTTTGGTGTCCATTTCCTGTTTTTTGTTGCTCGTTATATGATGATTTAAGGGCTATACTGTTCAGTAAAATGTCTTTAATTTTCACTGACTGTTTCTGGTTATATATTACATTATAAAACATGTGAGTTCTGTTTCTGGAAAGTAGCTTTATTTGTGGCAACAGAGGCAAAGTTTTTTGTTTGCAAATGTGAGAGAGTTACGTTTTTGACTGACAAATGTTTCATCATTGAAACAATATACTTATAAGTCCATGTTTGCTGGGAACTTCTGCATGTGTATGATGCAAATTAACATAATAACTGAAAGTTTAGTTTGTCTGTTTAATTTCTCAACTGCCATTTTGCACTTTTCTGCCATTTTGCACCCTGAAAGCACCACAGGTGTACATGGACAACTTGCAACATGCTCCCTATATATATATATATATATATATATATATATATATATTTATATTTATATATATATATATATGCGAGCAAGTTTTCCGAACACATCATAAACAATAATGTAGCACACATGTGAGCGAGGTTGCTTTGTTAGACGACGGCTAATGAAGTCTCCTAAATGAATGCATATAGACATCTACTGACAGGAGGCGAAAGTAAGGAGCTTTTCAGTGTTTCCATGGCGAGCGAGGGGACGGGATCTAGTTTGGATATCACAGTTTCATCAGGGTTGTTTTACAAAGCTCAGATGGAAGAGATGCCCTGCTGCTACACTGGTATCTTTAATGCTGGCCTCTCTATCTCTCCCTTCACTCTCTGCCTCTATTTAATTATGCTCTGTGAATTTTGGATTTTCCCTCCAGCATTGAAATGGAACGTGAATTATTAAGGTGTGTTTGTATAAATTATTATTGCTAACTCCAGGCATTTCTCTCTCTCTCTCTCACGCTCACTCACTCTCTGACCGGCTCTCTCTCTCTCTCTCTTTCTATCTATCTCTCGCTCGCTCGACTCTCACCCTGCTTCTAGCCTTTGGATTGTGGCCCCCTCTCACGCTCTCCTCCCTCTCTTCATCTTTCTTGTTTTTCAAGCCGCTCCTTCTGTCTTCAAATATAGAGTCGGCATTCATCCTCTCTCACTCACACATTTTTCTCTCTCTCATCATTCATGCCATCATTCCTTATTTTTTTCATCTCTATCTCTCCGCGCGTCTTGCGTCTCTGCCTACACTCACTTTCACCGTAATGAGTCGAAGTTATGACGAGGGTTCAGATAACAGCTGTGAGTTGGATCCTTCGCAGAAAGCTCCTCGTTTTCACGTGGGATTGTTCCAGCAGTGTTGTACTACACATAGCTTGTGAGGGCTAATTCTGTATTCAGCGTGGACACGTTGGCCTTTGCGCGATTACAGAAACGCATGTCCCTCCATTAAAATGCTGATGTCTAACCCGAACGTCTGAGTGAAGGCCTCTCTGAGTCTTTAGAAAATAAGATATTCTTTGTGTTCGAGGTAGTAATCTATAAGTTTTCCTCTTCCCTGTGGGCTACAGGTCATCAATACTATATCATCTCTTTCATTTTCCATATTCTCGTGGTCCGCGGCATGTATACGCTCGTCTCCTCTGAGGACGCGCGCTCCTATCTGTCAGGATTCCTCCAGCGACCTCTCATACCGCCTACGTGCCGCCTATATCTATATATATCCATCCTCCCCTTCCCTATCCAACTGTGTAGCTATACAGGTGAATCCTCCTTTCCTCTTTCCCACCTCCTTTCTATTCACACACCTATCCACTGTCTTACTCTCTCCCCTCCCTCCCGACCCTCCCATCTCCTTTTCTCTCCCTCTCTCCTGCTCTGTGTGTTTTGCTTCGGCGCAGTAATTTTCCGTTTGATTTCGGAGGTAATGCATTTTTTACAAATCAAAGAGGAAGCCAGGCTGCCCCCCCCCCTCCCTCCTCCTCTTCCTCCAACCCTCCCTCCCTCCCCTCCTCCTCCTTCTCTCCCTCCCTAGTCTCTCGTTCTCGCCCCCCACGGCCCCCCAGGCCAGAGAGGAGATAAAGGAGCCCCCATCATTTCCTTGTTAGTTTTGATTTGGGCAGCGCAGGGCTTTCAAGTTCCCCCCATCACCCCCAGAAACATTATAACTAGCAGCCCAGGGAATACCGCTCCTCGTACGCACACACTCGTCCACACACACACACACACACGCATGCATGCACAGACTGTCAGATACAGACGCTCGCAGATTGTAATGGATTGTACATGCACAGTAAACACACAGTCTCGAGCAGATATGCCACAAACACACAGGTATTCAGGTAGCGCGCGCGCACACAGAGTGAGCAGCAGCACACGGAATAAGACATGGAGCCCATAGATATTGACTGAATCAATATAGACACACTAACACACATCTCAGCGAGCTGAGAGACAGAATGCACTTTGTTTACTAAAGATGCAGTGGTACTGATGGAGCACAGAGACAAAAACACAGACGCTTTTTGGACACAACGGTCCAAACAAAGGACCTCTGCGCCACAAAAGGCCACCTATAAATCCAAGTGAGGATGATGGATCACACTGTTACCAGTGACAATGGTAAACACATACAATAGAGCGGTTACTATAGAGAAGTCACATCGTGACAATAGCACCTTCCCCGCTCAAAGGAAAGCTCGCTTGTGCTCCTCCACATGTTGTGGAGTGTTTGCCCGCTCTTGTTTTGGCAAACACACACTCATGCTGCAAACCCTCTGGTGCGTTGATGAGTCAGAGGCTTTTGATAAGCCGGTTGAAAGCCCGCGCTGGTTTTAGGGACAGACTTTCCAGTGTCTTTAGGACGTTGCGAAGCAAACACTCACACACTTTGGTCAAGGCTGAAAGGTGATTGCGCTGTTGGTGCTACCGCTGCTCGACTCTCGAACAAACCGCGCACAAAGTCTCAACTTTAAAGCTGCGATGCGTGATTTTTGTTTTGGCCACTCGGGAGCGATGGAAACCAGCTGTAAACACTGAAATACGATCAGCATCAAGTTAATATGGTGAGCTTGTAATCTCGCAGCCGCTTATTTACACATCCAGTGGAGCAGCATTTGCATTCACTTGGTGTCGTCTTTCTGGCCACTTGGTCAATGTAAAGTCCAATATTCTCTCCCTTTCAACTCTTTTTTTCCCCCTCCACCAAGTCCTGAAGGAAAGTGTATCGTTATTTAGCTGCTTATGTTGTTGCTACCTTCGTCTGTCTGTCATTTGTTGCCGGAGCCGTTAGTATACAGTGGGGGTTTTCACGAGGAAAGCAGCCTATTACATGTGGAAGTGAGATGAAAGCAGTGAAAGTTAAACATAACACTAAAGTTGGGAAGATAAAAACAAAAAAATGAGCTGAAAGACGCTAAAGTGCTTGGTTCATCATTACACGACAACGCTCACATTACGGTTATTAGATCCTTTCTTTGGATAAAAGTTTTGATCATAGCAGCTTGAAACTCACTTGTATTCTATACCTGTATTCTTTGTGTGTTGTGTTTATTGCATTTTATTTCCACCAGTTAAGCAAGTATACAGAAATACAGTTTGTTGCTTGCTTGATGTGATACTCCCATCATGAAGACAATATCGAGCACCTGCAGCAATGAGATACATCTTAAAGCGATCTTTAATTCGCTCTCGTCATCTCATTAAAACTGACTTTTTATTAAATATAAATGATCGCTGCTGTTTTTAATCATATGTCTATTTAAGATACTTATTCATAGTTATTATATTAGCACTTTTAACCCAACTGTTTATTATTACCAAGCTACTTATTTACTACTAACAGCAGTTACCTTCTTATGACCCGTCTTCCTCATCATGACCAGTTATTTGACATATGACCCTAAAAATGCAGATACAGCACTGCATCATATCCTTTCTTCATTGATTTAATGTTGGCATGTTTAAAAGTTGTAATAGATGAGTAATATAGACAAATTAAAGAAATCCTCACATAATATTTTGTGAGATGTAAACTATAAAGAAGGCTTTATATATTTAGTGTAAATATTAATATAAATCTATTTTTAGAAGTATATGCTCTCGTACAATATAATCTAGACCCCGTATTAATAGACACATGTTACAAACTGCAGTAACCCAAAGAAGAAAGTCTGAAAAAACAAGGAAGAGTACAGGGACTACACTGACTGCAGTCTGCCTTAGTCTTTGGTTGGGGTTTCCTAGCTACTGATTTATACTTTGCTTTTTCTCTAAGATTGAGCAAGACTGAACTTAGAAAAGTGTATCACAAGATAAATCAGAAATGTAAAAGTTCAATTTCTGTCCTAACTCAATTTTGATCAAAGTTGAAGTTACTTCATTTTGGACTTGTAGGGAAGAATGACAGAGTGAGTTCTTAAATGTATTGACCACTGTCTTTGTCACCTCTCTTTCTTTCATTTTCATTTTTTTTTTTATGCCATGTTGTTTGACTTGAAGCCAAAGATGAATTTCAAGACGTCTGCTCTAAAATATGATTATTTTTTCTAAGTGTGATTAGAGGAATATAATGCCACCTGATTCATGTTGATTGGAATAACCTGCTGAGATTATAGCCAAAAAAGAAAGTCTTATTAAATATGCTCATAATTAGGATAAGATCAGGGTGAAAGAGTCTTCTAAGGAAATGTGGAAAGTCACTCAAAGAAATTGATGTCATTACTTTTATAGCTCCAAACCTCATGCAACCATTGGGGTACCTGCTGGTGTCCGTGCTGTGGTTTCCAGAACAAGTAGTCTGGATTTAATGAGTTTCAGGTGTCTGGAAGAATCCAGTATATGGAATGTGTATTTGGATCATAACGTCTTCATACCAAACAGGACCGTGCTGACGCAAGGTTGCAACCAGGCTGGGTAATCTACAGGGCCGGGCCCGTCGAAAGGACTGGTGTAATTGTGGCGCTGAGGTTAGTAGGCCACTGATGGGCATGAAAAGGAAACAGTGAGAGGAATATACTGTAGCACCAACTATGTTTTGAAATTCTGCAGAGTGACTGGGGTAGAGGGAGGAAGGGGGGCAGCCTGACATTCAGGCAACATTGTGTCTCCAGTGTTGTCTAAAGAAGGAAAGAGTGATGGGTCACGATATAAAAAGATAGAAAAATATGAGAGGCATGAAGAGTCTGGCCTCTCCCGCTTTCTTTTTCCACTAGATGAAACAGGCTCTGTACATCTGTCTCATCTTCCTTTTTTTCGGTTGCCCCTGAAAAAGGCCCAACTGAACCCTCTCTCTCTCCCTCTCTCTCTACTTGCCTCTCTCCCGCTATCTCCGTCTCTCCCTCTCTCTCTGTTCCTCTCCCTGGTTAGCTCTGACACACTGGTCAGCCTCAGGGTGGAAGAACAGAGGGACTCTGCTATGGGTTTGTTAGAGGAGATGGAAAGAAGGAGAGAGGAGGAACGAGGAGGGGAGACAGAGTGGAGAGAAGAAGGAGGAGGAGGAGGAGGAGGAGGAGGAGGAGGAGGAGAAGGAGGGGAGGAGGAGGGGGAGAGGTTTGGTCAGGAAGATGGAAAAAGAACCTGTCCATACAAATGTTAAGGATAAAAGTCAACGATAAATCGAATTTTATCAGAGCGGTTGCCTAATATTCTTTCGATTTAGCTAAATCTGGTGTCTGAAATATGAAATAACATTTCTGTGAATGAGAATTTATATTTTACACGCCAAAATATACAGCATGACACTGACATTAATATACTGCTTAATTCCTATCCAATCTGAATCTTCATACAGAAAATGATCTGGCTTTTTCTTTGTGCACAAAAATAAGAATAGTTCTCCGGTGAGTATGAGGTATAAGGGATGAGATATAAGTTTGTTGGAAAACTTTTAAACTTTTCATTAAACCAACAGAAACAAAGTGACGAAAAACATAATTACACTCCTCCACCAAAATTAGCATCTTTTAGGCTTAACCAAAACACATTTTCCTGACTTTATCCCCCCAAAATTCACAAGAAACAAAAAAATGTTGCTCTTTGTCGTTAACTGATATGCCAAAGTATTTATTATGAAATGTGACATCCATCATTGCACTTTTCGTGGGGTGTAACACAAACCACCTGATTTGCCTCTTAGAAATGCAAAATTTCTACACAACTCTGTTTCAACAGCAAATACCTTTCTAAGGGAAATACCAGCCAAATAATATGTCCTATTACCATAACAGCAATCGGTTTAATTAACGTACCTGACAGGTCTTGTATTGATGATACTGAATGCATGTTGCTATGATTCATTAGCCGAGATACATTTAAGGCTTTTTAACTCGTTACGCTCTTGAGCGCCTCTGACTCTTTCAACGATTCCGAACGAATAAGATCCCTAAACTGAGGAGCGCCAGAGGGATACCGCTTTCCACACCCGAGCAGCGCTCCCTGCATCCTGTTTCTGACTGTAGCTGTTAACCTGTTTTCCGCCAAAAATAGGCAGTCTCGCAATACGCAGTCCACACATAGTGACTACAACAAACTACACCTTTTTATGGTTATTTTCAGAAAGCGGTGCACTTGGTTACGGTAAGGTAAAGATCATAGTCTGCTTTCAAAAGTCAGCAAGGAATTTAGACATAAGATTTTTTATCATGATCATATTTCCAAACTCTTTCCAACTCTTAACCAAAGTGTTGTGGATGCCGGAGTCTGGATGTGAACCCTGGACACTGGTGTGACAGTCCTGCAGTTTGTTTGCCCACCATCACACCTAGCCACCTCGCTGAGTCTCCAGCATGGCACATAAATATAGTGTTTCATTCAGTCAGAGACATTGTCTGCAAACATAATCCATTGATTATAAAAATCAATTTAGTAACTTCATAAACTAAATTTCTAGGTGACGGGGTTGAAACTACAGTGGAGTGGGATTACACTGGATTAAAGATAATAGATTGAATGGGCACTAATATATTTTTTGTTAGAAAAATTCTATTGTTTAATTTTACGTTTCATGTCTGTCTTTTAACATCTTTGGACTATATTAGAAAATGTTCTCACTTTTATTTTCTCTTGGATGAGTGCTTGTAGATCCAGAATTAAGCCAAATTGTTAAAAAGTTACAAGGAAATGGTGAAAACTAATTAGATAAATAAAAATAATTTGTTTCCGTTTTTGAGAGTCAAAGAGCTGCACTCACTAACACGATCACGGCTTCATTGCAACTTCTGCCGCAGCTAAATTTCCTCGTGTCCGCTCCTTTGTGCCTGAACACGGTCCACCCATCATACTGTCATATGAAAGAGTGAGAAATCAGTACAATGCTGTAACAGGAACAGACAGCAGTGCAGTACTGTCACTGTATTTAACCAAGATATATAGTTACAGGAGGACTGAGGACTCTGTGCCTCTGCTCGTTCTCCCACAGAGCGGCCATTACTCCACACTGCAGGAGCAAAGCTAATACTGAGTCCTTCACACCGAGAGACGGGCTATCACCTCACAGAGCGGCCGAACCAGAATAACATTCAGTGCAATACAGTATGAAACAGAAGCTACATGTATCAGCGGGTGGAGATATAGTGAGGCCTGTGTAATGCTTAAAGCGGCGAGATTAGGGACAGGGGATAATGTGTCAGAAAATGTTTAATACAAAACAAGCCATATGATTGAAATATCTGAAGGTGACAAATATTTCCAGACAAAAATAAATAAATGAATTGCTCCACTGACTGAGGTTAGGTTCGAGGGTTAGAGAAAAGGACTGGCATTGCGTTATATTTTTCTTCTTGACAGCCAATCACATGAAAAGACCAAAAATAAAAGTGTGTTTTTCCATCTTGCGATAGCTTCCCCACTTCTCTTTCCGTAGCTTTAAGCCGCACACCCACTTCATCCCGACGGAAGATGTCAAATCTTGGGTCGCAAATATGTATTTTGATTTCACAGCAGCTGAGCACTTTTAGAAAATGTGCATATGTTGGGATTTATCTACGCCTGACTGATACTGGATTTTTGGAGCTGACATGACGCTGACATCAGGGGAGAAAATAATTCTGATGTACACACATTTCTGAAGCGATCCCTCAAATGTTATTAGCAAATACTTGTGACAGAGATACGTATGGAGGAAGCACAGCAGCCAGCTTTACCACCCAAAATGACACCAATGCAATGAAACTAGAAACCACTGGGAATTCAATAATTCTAAATTAAAAGCATCTTTTCTTGCATTATGTTCTCTTAAAAAAACAAAACAAGCTTTCATATCAGACAACAAACACACCAATACCGATACATCTGGAATGACCCAATAGACCCTTTTCATGGCAGACATTTTGACTTGTAGGTGTAATTAATTAGAACTTTAACGATGGCTTCATTCCATCTAGGTGAGCTAGTTCCAGAGCTCAGGCATTGTACATCCTCACTAACAGACATGGCTTACTGGGACACTTAATATAATGGAGCCATGTGAGCTTTTCCTGCTTTGACAAGTCAAAATGTCTGCCAGGAAAAGGGCTCTTTGTGAAGTGGGTTAATGGCACCAGCACTCATTATAATTAACAAACCCATTGCTCACTGTAGGATACTATTGAGGGTAATTTATTTGTTTTTAGTAGTTTTTGGACAACTGGGGCTCGGAATATTGATCTATTCATTTGAAAAATATCTAATATCATCATTCCTGGTTCCGTTCATGTAGAGAAACTGTAATGACTCCACTCAGGTGAAGTTTAAAAATTACTGCTCAGCTCAAACATACTGACTGCTGTATCTTGCGATAAATAAGGAAACTTGTTTTTTTTTTTTTCAGACCTTCATGAAAGTGAAGCGAAAGAAACTCCAACACGTTTAAGGAGAGGTGCGGCGGAGATGAGGATGTGAGCGCGTGGAACGGTATTAGTATGGTATGGAAGGCCGGCCTTAAGAAAATAAGGAAAAGAAGGGGAAAAAAGGATGAAGAAAAAAAAAGTATCAATCGATAGGGTTAAATTATTCATCGTCATTAATTATCGATCGCTCTCCGCTGCCGGCTCGTCCGCCTCGCGCCAGAGTTGAAAGGAGGGAAAGCGCGCTTTATTAAAACCGGCTCGAGCCTCATTGTTTCATGTCCCGCGGCAAAGAAAAAGCTCGAGTTTGGCTCTGCCCGCGCCAGTACAAAAACACACACACACGCACGCACACACACACATCGCTCCACCTCCCTCTCTCTCTCTCCCTCTAAGTCTCTCTCTCTCTCTCTCTCCGGACGCGCGGGAGGAGCTTTGGGGAGCCTCGCGCGGTGTTCACGGGGCGGCTGTGTCTCGCGTGGATCGATGCGGGATCAATGGCTCGCGCTGACTAATAGCCAGAGAGCGCCTTTGATCTCGCGGCTGAGAGATCAAAACCTGCGCGAGAGGGAAGAGGAATAGGAAAAGAAACTGCGCCGGCGAGCTGACCTTCACACACGCGCGCGCACACACACATTTACGCAAAAACCCACGTAGCCCCCGCGCACACGCGCGGCTTTTAGGAATTTGACTGCAGGATATCCTACCAGCAAACAAACTATGAGAGATGCATCGCTAACGACACTGCAGGCAAAAATATGGAGAAATGTACAATAATACCCCAATCTATCTATAGGCAGGGATCCTCCGCGCTCTTCCTCGCGCACGCACACGCACGTGCTCGCACACGCAGTCCAAGTTGTTGCTCTTGATTTTGACTCCCTCAGACAAGGTGATACGGCGAGAACAAGGAAACCATCTGTTGTTTCCAGGGAGCAGATGAGTGTCCTTTGGGCTCAACTTCACGCCTATAGAAGAGGAAGAGGTGTGCGCGCGTGTGTGTGCGTGTGTGTGTGTGTGTGATGGAGGGGGGGTGCAATGTCTCAAAAAAGAACAGTTTGAAAAAGGCAACAAAATTGTCTTAAAATAGAGTTGGGTTTGTTCAGGACATGAAAGGAGGATGCTTTACAACAATCACAGTTCAGCTGACAGAGAGTGGAAATGTGCTCATGTCCCCCCATGGTGTCATTTACACTGGGGACACATGAGGACACTTTTTTAAATGAAGCCCCCCTCCCACATCACTTTTTAGAATGCATATTGAAAATAATTCTGTTGTGCCATCTAGTCTGACATCAACACCCCTGGCCATATTCAACAGATCAAAAAATAGATATAATATTGTTTCGGAGCCTTGACATTTACTGACTTCTCTTAATTATATAAGAGTTGTTCACAGTTATTGTTTCAGTTGTCTGTGAATGACTTTCTGGCGAACAAAAGGAGCATATATTTGTTCATGCAAAAAGCCCATAAAACGGATAAATCATTAGATATTTCCTTGTCTGATTCCTCTTTTGCCACCTTTATGCGCGAGTCGGGTTTGTGGCGGTGAGAAGAGCTTCAATTCTTTTGAATTATAAATACAATGTTGTGCAGTGGGATCTATGGGACGACAGTGAAAAAAAGCATGCGAATTTCAACAAAACACGAGGGTTAATAGGGCCCTTATTAGTCACTAAGAAACAGAACATAATCCCTCGTACGATAGCGTCTTGTTCTCCACACTTTTACCTGAGGAAAGGCACTTCTCTCTTTCTCTCTCCCCCTCTACTCATCCTCATCTCGCTCTTTCTATCTCTCTCTTTACCCCCCCTCCCTCCACCCTCCCCTCTCTGGTCAGTGAGTTACTCTCTCTATCGCTCTCACTTCCCGAATTAACCACTCAAGAAGTCACCACCGACTCAATCAATAGCTCATACATAAACCCTGCTATAATCGCTCCCCCTGCCTGTCTGTCTGCCCCCTCCCTCTCCCCTCCTCTCTCCTCTCCTCACCCTTTACCCCCTTCTTCAGATTCTAACTGACACTCCTGTTCCGATCCTCCCGTGTCCCCCCCCGTTGGTCTTTTTTTCATGTCTTCATCCTGTCCTTCTTTAATTATTTCAAACACACTCTCCTCTCATATAAAACCATCGAACCTCTATCATAAATCACAAAGGAGGCCAGTCAAGATCCTTCTGTTTACGAATAAAAAGTCCTCAGATTTTAACTTCCTAAAGAGCCAGATCTTGACCAAATCATGTGAAAAGATATGTCTTTTCTTTGAATGGAAGAAGCTGCACATGACGTAAACTTGTCCCTGACCTTAAAGGATAAGTTCAACAAATAAAGAGAATTCAGCCGTTATCTACTGTCCCTCATGCCGATGGGACGTCTGTTGAAGATTCGAAGTCCACTTAACATTTCTGGAGCTTTACAGCAAAACAGAGTTGCAGCATTCTCCCGAACAACTGAAGCAGACGAGGACTTAGAGACAAAAAAAAACAAAAAAAACATAAGAATTCTTCTATATAGGTCGTCTAGAGTAATCCAAGTCTCTGGAAGCCCTGAGATCCAAAATTAATTTGAAAAGCCATTATTTACACCCTCCCAAAGATCAAGCCTGTGTGCTTCAGACGAGGTGTGTGCTAACACTTTTAGCTTAGCATCTCCAGTGACGATTTCAGCTCAAAAAGTGTGTAAATAACATCTTTTTGAATCAATTTGGTATCTCCAGACTTCTGGAGACTTTGATTGAGCTGGACGAGCATCGTGGAGCCATTTAATGTGGTTTTTTTTTGTTTTTTTTTTCATTTTAAGCAAGTCCCTATGTACATCAGCTGTTGAGGAGAATGCTGCAACACTCTTTGATGCAAAGCTCCAGAAATGTTTTGTGGACTACGAAACTCGACCTTCTATCCACAAGGGGGCTGAGTAGATCAAGACGGAATCTTCATTTTCGGGTGAGCTTGTCCTTTAACCTACATAGTATAAGGCACATTTATTTCATCTCATCAGACAATTATAGTTATGTCAGTTTAAATAGGGATTTAAAATTTTGTTTTAACTTTCTGGTTTTGTTTTGTTTGATTTATGGACAAACGTATAACGTTTTAAAAAAAATAGGCTATATATAAACTACAACCTTGCCGGGGTGTGGAACAATAAGGTCCCGCACTTGTTTCCACTGTTATCCCTGGTGTTTACACAGTCCATCAACCTTTATCGGGGCTGAGAGAGGCAATAATAATCACGTCCAGTGTGGACTGTGTCTTGTGCTGAATGCTTAGTCTGAAAGGAGACCTGACGCTACTCTGGGAGCATTTTTAACTCCTCTGGTTTCACTAACCTCGCTCTATTCCTTTAGGGACTCGATATTTGTGTAGCATCCCTCTAAAATTTATTACAGGATCACAGTAATTCTTTTAAGTGCAAGGGCACTATCGGCCCATGTTGGCGTGTCCAGCCAGAATGGGCCCAGTATTGCGTTATAGCAAAGACAAGGAGACATCAATATTGCATTATCTCATATTTAACTGTGAGACACAGATAGTTGTTTTGGGGGCCTTAAAGATATTGTATTACCAAAGGAGATACAGGCAGACATCCACACACACCCACACACACACACACACAACACACACACACTCTCACACACACACTCTCAAACAGATGAGGAGGAGAAAAAAAAAGAGAATAACACACAGAGAATTTTAAAATTATAAGGCCTCTACACACCCTCTGCTCGCACCCCTTCTTTCTCTATCTCTCTCTCTCTCCCTCCCTCTCTCTCGCTCCTTCTTCTCTGCCTCTCTCTCCTCTCTCCAAAGTCTTTGATTCGTCCGTACGGTTTGATCTGCGAGAGAGCGAGTTTTGTAAACACATTTTTCACGATCATATAGCCACGGGCAAGGGGAGCGTGAGGCGCGGAGGAAGAAGAAGAAGGAGGAGAGGGAGAGAGACTGAGAGGGAGAGAGAGAGAGAGAGAGAGAGAGTGTGTGTGTGAGAGAGAGAGAGAGAGGGAGAGAGAGTGTGTGTGTGTGTGTGAGAGAGAGAGGGACGTTTAATGAGCGTGCAAGATGGAAAGACAGACTGACAGAAAATGCAAGGATGGAGCCTCAAATATGACTTACTGCTATCCTGCACAGAGCAACAAAGACACACACACACACACACACACACACACACACACACACACACACACACCAGGGAGCCCAGACTGATGGTTTTGGCACAAGTAAAGCATCACAGAGGTTGACGAAATGTGAAGCAACAAGGAGAAAAAGCAAGTTATTCAGTTTTCCTCATCATGCAGAGGGGGGTGACACTCCAGCACTGTATTTCCCCGATATGACACTTCCTGACTGATGGTGCACCCAGAGAGTTACACACACACACACACAAACACACACAAGTGATGCATCTCGTTTGGGATGATGAACACAGAAAACAGAGAGAAGCAGCAGCGTCTGAAAAACAGATTATGGGGGCGAGCCAATAAAACGCAGAGCACAGACGGTAAACACACCGTGGTGTAAAGCTGAACTAATAAAAGTGCGAGCCTCTCGTTCCTTACATTTCTTCTAGTCTTTTTTTCTTTTTTTCCACTTGGTTGGAACACTTTCTTTTCTCATCTGGCAGCTGCTAATCCGGTTAGCTTCGATTGGCTCCGGTAATGGCGCTAACCCGTCGCTTCTGCAGCGACTCGTCTCCACGGGACGGCGGCGGAGAGGAGGCGACTCCGGCTCGGGCTGTGTGAAGCGGCGGGCTGACTGACACCGGCGACGGCGGCGATGACGCGATCCGGAGGAAGAAGAAGAAGAAGTGGAGGAGGAGGAAGAACGCGCTAAAAGTTTCGCTTAATTTGCCCTCTTAAAGTTTCAACCTTCCCTTCACACACATTCACACATTTCGAGCTAAAAACTAAGTAAAAAAGAAAAATTCGGACTGATTTTTGCTTGATTTTATAATCCAGCCCTTCAAAATAAAAGACACGAAATTGGACAAACCGAGCATGCAATAATAATAATAATAATAATAATAATAATAATAATAATAATAATAATGCGTTTATATGGAAGCCAGCTGACTGCATGTTATAAGTTTTCTGATGAATTGGCCTCCTTCGACTTTTTTGGCGAAGCACGGGGCTGGGGTGAGAGGCAGGCCATCACATTTAAAGTGCTTTTCCACTACGAGATTTGTTTGTTTTCCTAAAAGACGAGGGGGGGAAACACTCCTCAACAATTCTCCAAGAAATCCCTGGCGCCAGTCGTTAAAAAAAATGATTTTCTTTTCATTTCTCCTTTCCTTCCATTCTTCCTTTTTTCTTTTCTTTTTTTTTATTATTTTTTTTTTCAAACTTAGCCTACTGCTTTTTTAGAAAGAAGAATAGCTGCAAGCAAAGTCGGTTGTCGGAATATGTGTGTATGTGGAGCCTGTTTGTGTGTGTCTGTGTGTGTGCGTGTGCATATAGTGCAGTGCAGTGTGTAGTGTAGCGTTTCCTCTTCCTCTCTCTTTCTTCTCTCAGTCTTTTCTGTCCGGGGAATTGTTCTCAACGTCCACAAACACATTGCAAATACCCGCCGGCCCCGGCTGCATCGATTTCTAATTAGACGCCAGGATAATCGTTGGAGAGAGATGAAAAAAAAAGGAGAGAGTGATAGCGAGACCGAGTAAATAAATATATAAACGAATTAGAGCCCAGATTAATTGAATGAATATGAGCATTAAAAAAAAAGGAGAAAAAGAGAAACAAAGGTGATCTTGGCGGATAAAAAAACCTTCTGCGTGGACCGAACGGGAAATAAGGTTTTATATACACACAGCGGGGGGAGACAGCTGGGGACATACATACAGGATCTGGTGAATTAGGCTCTGCTTTTTGTGCGTGTGTGCGTGTGTGTGTGAAACATGTGTTGATGTAGGCTCTGATAAATGTTTTTTTTTCAACTGTGTGAAGATCCCAAAAGTTTTTTTTTTTTTTGTTTGTTTTTTTTGTTTTCAAATCTTTTTTTATGACGTCACTGCAGCAGGAACTCGATTTTTGCGCGAGAACAAAAAAAGAACATAATGCCGTGAAGGAAACTCGCCCTTGACGCAATTAAAAAAAACAGCAAATCTAATAAGAATAAAAATATATAATGGCAAGAATAAAATGAGCGCATGTGTGATGAAGGTGAAGCGTATGGGAGAACTTGACCCGCTGTTAATTGTGAAGCCGCGACAGCGATCACCCCTCCCGACTAAAGCCACAGCTGGATTATCCAACTTCTCTCCTTGTTCAGTACAAATTTCCAAACCCTCCTCCTCCTCCTCCTCCTTCCCTCCCTCCCTCCCTCCCCGTGTCTGTCTCCTGACAGAGTGTGACAGGGGGGTTAGCCGGGGAGCTCAGGTAGCTCGTTTACTTTAATTAACGTTTCATCATCCTCGGAGCGGGACCGCGCACCGCATATACTCTTTCATGCTGCTCCGTCTCTCATCCCTGTTCTCCATCCATTCATCATCAGCGCTCCCCACTTTCTCTCTCCTCCTCCTCCTCCTCCTCCTCCTCCACCTTCGGGCTCACCTCTCATCTTTTCTTCCACAACTCTCCCCCCCTCCCCTCCCCTCCACCCTGCTCTCTGTCTCATGTCCACTCAGGCATATACAGGATAATAATTCAAACACTTTCCTTCCTTCGTTCCTTCCTCACTTCCCTCCTCCTCCTCCTCCCTCCCTCCTCTCTCCCCACCCACCTCAACTTTGAGACTTCTTTTTTCTCTCTCTCTCTCCCCTCCCTCCCCCCTTTTTTTGTTGTTGTTTTGTTTTATACATTAATGTTTGTCATTACGCGCATGATTACAGGCCGGTTTTATGGCACAAACAAGCTCTGAAAAGCCGGAGCAAAAGATCAATGCGTCCAGACTATTAATATGGAGTATTATAATCATTAGCAGCCCTATGATATCGGAATTTAGGTTGTTCTGGATGGAC
>CAEMYA010000130.1:3750872-3765138 GCA_903131615.1 Diplodus sargus
GCAGTTTTTGGGGAACACATTTTAGCCTTTATTCATTGTTTTTCATCACTGAAGAAAGTAAATAAAACAACCTGTCGTCAGAGGACGGCACAGTTTCTGACTGTTTGACTTTGTGTTTGTGTTTGCAGGAACCTTTGAAGTTGCCACCGTTTTAGCTTCAAACAGTGATCTGAGGAGAACATCTTATTAATCCAGTTATGAAAAGCTGTATATCAAATACACATTTCTCCATTTGTATTGTTGCCTCGTTAAGATTCTAATTGCTGCCTTTCTGAGTTTGAATTTCTTTTCCAAAACTACATAGTGCGCTTTTAACACATTCATTCATTTCATTCACATCACATTTAACAGAGGTGGATTTCGCTCATCGTTAGATTTCGAGATTCAGTTCCTGTCGGAACGTTTTTTTTTTCATGGAAACGTTTGCTATGCTTTCCTGTTTCTCATTGGCTAAAGTTCGACGACAGTGTCCTAGACTCAGCATACGATTGGCCGGCTCTCAGTCCTCTTCACCACTCTGATAACTAAACAGTGAACAACAAAGTGACTAGTCTGTGAGAACGAAAGAACGAATAAGAGAGAAGTGAAACGTGGAATCAGATCAGTTTGTCTGCGTTAAAGAGTCGTTCCTTCGAACTGATCGGTTCGCAAACGATCCATCTTTAACATTTAATACCAGAGTCGTTTCAACTGCAGGTGCTGTTCGAGAGCAAAGTGGTCATTCTCATTTGTTGACTACATTTTCTTGATGTAAACCATTAAAAAAAACATATCTCTCTTTCTGTTTCTTTCTCTCAAAAAAAATCATTATTTCAAAAAGTTATGGGGACACAATTTACCATTTCAAAAAGCAGTGGGGACATGAACCTATCCCCAGTGTAAATGACACCTGTGCTGATGCAGCACTCAAGGTGATTCAATGCATGAAATACTGCAGGATGTATCATGTTGCTCACCTTTAACAAGTTATCAGGCTACTCAATTTTCTGTTTTTTATTATCAAACTGATCATCAAAATGCAAACATTTACATATTAGGCATAAATAAAGTTTGATGTGAGTGAAATACAGTTATAATAAGTGTCGTAAAGTCCGTAACTTGGTCACTTGCATATAGTGAGCAACAGGAATTCACGATACACCCTGCAATTAAAATCATCATAAGTCATGCATTAGTTCAATGCTATTTATAAACTGTTACTGAATTAATTTCCTTCATGATACCTTTGAAACAATGTATATTTAGAGTAAAGTTGTCACATAGTGTTTGGCTCGTCTGAGCCCGCCCGAAGGCTCCTCTCATTAAATCATTTATCGGAGTCTTTCTTCTCGCAATAATTGGCGCTCACTCTCATTTGAACTTGGAAACGCTTTCTTAAGGGCATAAAACAATGATGGTTTTAAGTTTCACTGACACTTGAAACGGCTCATTATGCTAATTGATATTATGTAATTGTAAACGTCATAGAATTAAAAACCACCCTTGAGGAAGAGGTAGGCCTTCAGTGTAGGTGTGTTTGATTGATTATGATGAATACTCCAATAATCCTACAGTGATGATTTTTTTTTTTTTGGGGGGGATATAACACAAAAGTCATTCATGCGATTCTGATACACACACTGATCACAGGGATCCAGAGATAAAAAGTTGGAGGCTAGTCAAATCACATAAAAAGAGGCTTATACTGTTCTTAATGAAAAAAGGAATGATGAAAATGAATCAATAAAACCAACGGTTAAAAAAAAAAAAAAAAAAAAAAAAAAAAAAAAAAAAAAAAAAAAAAAAAAAAAAAAAAAAAAAAAAACTTGAGACGATCACAAACCAATAGCACTGAATCCCCCTCGGAGTCGGCTTAGAGCTGCAGAGTTTGATGAGCCGGTGGAAATGGCAGGTGTTATATGAAGCAAAAACAAAATAAGAGAAAAGAGTAAAGTAAATGCAGTTAGACTCGTATGGCTCGGTGTGGTCTGGGCGTGACTCGTACGCAGCCTGGGACTCAGCGTGGAGCATCGTGGTAGTTTAAACAGTTTAAAACACTTACAGTGGTAACCGGATTTGTAGCCTTGTGGGGTTAAGAACTTGATGAAATCCGCCGTGCCCACCAGGACTACAGAGGTGAGCGCTCACATACAAATTGCCGTTGATAAAGAGAGAAGGGGAAGCCCCGACATCACACACCTTAAACCCCCGTCCCCTTCTCACTGGTTCAGATTTTTTTGAAAAAACACTATCCTACCCAGAGTGCACTGCAGCTGGCAGCATGTGGGATCCCCCAGGGGAAGGTGAGATAGACTTTATTGAACAAAAATTTGCATCTGTTTTCAGTGGAGCCACTTATGTTTGACTGGGGATCACATCATTACAGTGTATTGCATCAATAATGTGTGACACGTGGGAATATTCCAGCTTTGTTGAACTCCGACCCTGTTAGGTGTTGACCAGCGAGAGTGCAGTCGCAGTCGGGTAAATATGCGCCCGTTTGTCCGAATTTCTAGAAATGCTGTGGTGATTAATTAGTGTCGTCCACAGCAGCCTCAGCATGACAAAATACCTCCCTTCAAATGGAGCAAATGATCACGGTGACGTCAGGATAGGTAATTAGGACTTCATATAAACTGCAAAACACTATTAAAGAAGAGGATGAGGTGTTTATGGTGTCCTGGAGACAGATATTTAGAGTCGATGAAAGCAGATATAGTTAGGTAAATAAGTAATACCTGACTGCTGGTGTGATTCGTATGGATCCAGCCTGTCTGCATTCTTACCCTGACCTCCAACCTTACTTAATGCCACAGCGTCCAACTCAAATATCTAGAAAAACTTAATCACTTTCAATCTTGCACTTGGTCACAAGCTTTGGGTTTAATGGACGTATCATGGCGCCACTACCCACAACCCTCTGGGATGCATCATTTTAGGTTTATCTGACATTGCAGTGTGGATGTTGTTCCTACATCATCACACTGAATCCTGCTCCAGGATCATCATAGCAACCAATGAAGAAGGACTAAATTCTAAAGAGGAAGTAGGTCGTGGTGGTCACCGTGTTAATGTCCTGTCTGGAACTTATTGTTGCATTGTTGACATGTTATTTTTAGGCTTACTTGACTTGATGTTTTCAGTTTGGTTAGGTAAAGGCATTTAAACAGACCCTTTCACAACGTTAAAAGCTATGACTTTAGAAAAATGTGATTGTCAGTATGAATAATCCTGGAGCAACCTTGATAATGATGTTGTAGGAGCACCAACATGACCCTGAAGAGTGAAGAAGTTTACACCCGGGGACCGCAGTGACTCTGTTCGGATCTTTGTGGATTTACTCAACCTCTGCGGGAAGAGTTGGACAAACACTGGCATGGCACATAGCTTTACGTTGCTGTTGTAGACTGATCATAGGGCACCGAGAGAAGCCGTGGCTAACACCTGGCCAGTGAAAACTCCTGATAAATCCCTTAATAGTGTCTAGTATTACTTTCCTAGTGTCGTTCCCACTTTAGTCCATTTCATCTAATAATAAAATGTGGGGGCGTCCGGGTGGCTTAAGGGTTTATGCTGACCATGTAATCCATTTTGTTGCATATCATCACTTCTCTCTCTGTCTCTCTCTCTCCCCTCATGTTCTGACATCTCTCTTTTATAGCGGTCAGATACTGCCAGAAAAACAGACAGGCGGCTCTGTGAGATGATGAGCATAAAGTCAGCTACTGCCATGACAAAAAACTAAGACTGAACCAACTATACAAAGCTAAGTAAATCCCATTTATGATGATGTCATAACCTTCTGTTGATAGCCGTTGAGTCGTTTTCATGAATCATTCAGGTCTTTTGAAACTTTCTAGCATAAACAAATAATGCATTTTTAATAACAGTCCAGAAACTGAGTAAAAATCAGCAGTAAATGTGGCGAGTCGATACAACTTAACACCATTTAAAACAGTCTTGTTTTGTACTGTAGACCGTCTTACATCTTAGTTTTCAGACAGCTTATATTCCCTGCTGGTCATTGACCGAGTTACGTGGACCTTAGGGTCACGAAACACATTCAGCACGCAGATGAACACAAACTTTGAAGTCAAGAAAAATATTTCAAACGCAAACAAGACCCCCGCAAACTCAGAGTTCAACGAGCACAGATTCTAAATGAATGGATGCACCAGCCTCCATGTTGTACCGTGGGAGGTTTGTCCGCTTTTTAAAATGACGACTGTCTCCTCTGTCATGACTGTTTCCGCATTTACTGCAATTTCTAATGTCTTCTCTGTCTCTGCTTAATGCCAGCTCTGTCTCTCCCTATTACACAGACCGGCTGGACTGTTGCATTTCTATTGAAGTCATATATCCGTGTGCACACACAGACACGCACACACACAAAAATTCAATCTCTCCGTCTTTCTATCTGTGTTTCCCTCTCCCACTCTCTCTCACACACACAAACAAAGCCACACACACACACGCTCACACACTCAGCGCCCGTCTGCCCCGGCCCCCGTCGGCCCTCTCGCCTGTGTGCGTGTCAAATCGAATCTCCACCTCAGTGCGTAGTACACCTGCTGTGCCGGCGTATAATGCGCTGCATACAGTGAGTGCACGATGACGGATTACTGAATTAGACCAATAATGACAAGTGACACTTCTGTTACCGCTCCCTGAGCCACTGCAGAGAGAAGGGGAGAGGTGTAAATAAAGAACAGACACGGCGACACAGAGAGAGAGAGAGAGGGAAGATGGGTGGGATGGAGAAAAAAAACAGAACTGAGATGGAGGAAGTCATGGAGACGGATTGGGAATTTTCAGCTTGTTCTGTAAAAATAAATAAGTTCTGTTTCATTCAATTTCAACTTCTCTGTCCTGTATCTTTTTTTTTTTTTCTTTTATCCTCTCTCTGTTTCCGAGAATCATATCACAATCAGTGCTGGGGGGATTTTTTTCTTTTTCTTTTATTCCTTTTTTTCGGTTGTTTTCTCTCTTGATACAGATTTCAAGACGAGGCTCCACCTGTGGTCGAGGCATCAGCTTAACTCAAACCCTGGCAGGAAAATGAAAGGCGACGCCGCAGCAGACTCACATGTCTGGCTAGACAGAAGTGTTCGGAGAAGTTTTGACGCCTTTTCTTAATGAATATACATGAAATGTAGAGCAGGGTAATTTGAGAGTGTCCACCGGTTGGAGACCGGGGCACTGTATCTGCAGGATGTCTGGACCCCCCATGGACCTGGGTCTCCGCAGGCCTGTGCTCAGGATACAAAACCATGCCAAATGAGGAAGAGGAGGTGCAATCCTCCCTGGGACCACATGAATAAATCAGCCTACCACCCGGTGCTTCTGTACCGGGGCAAAGACTCACTACAGGGGCACAGAGCGAAAACATACGCAAACAAATGCATTCATTCATCCGTGCACACATGCAGAGGAGAAACTGAAAAACAAGACTCCACGAAGGTGCGAAAAAAACGGCTGTAAGCTTGTTTTTTGGAGGTTAGAGGCTTCGTGATGCAAACATCAATGAGAATATTTGTGTTGGCGCTCTGTCAACGGCGTCGTCCTCCTGCCTATATCGTATCATAATGGAGAATCATTGGGGAATATAAGCCTGCCAAGCCCTCAAGTCGCTGTGCCACCAGTCGCGTTTGGCTCGCGAGCCAACGCCTTAAAGGCACAAGCAACTTCCCCAACTTATACCTTCTGTACATCTGCGCCCGCCCGACAGACAAAACAAGGCTGCCCTGGAGAAGAGGAAGAAGTGAGCACTTAACTGGGACAAACGCTCACATAGAGAACGGGAGCAGAGGCCCAATTGGAGCTGGAGATAGAGAGCGTGGGAGCAATAGGGGGAGCACAGAGGAAGGAAGACAGAAAGAAATATTGACAAAGCCTAGATATACACATAAGTCACCCGACACGACCCGCCTGCTCCCCTGTATTTTATAGAGCTGCTCTGCGCTGGCGGAACAGCATGACAGGCCAGTTCCTTCAACGGAAAATATGGTCCCTCTCTACCCTCCCGCCTCACGCTCCGCTATCACTCCTGTTTTCTGTCTATCCCACCTGATATCATTCTGTCACCTCTGCGCCGGGCTCTTTTTTCCATCATCCCTCCTATTTCTCTCCTCCGCGCTTCTCGCGCTTTTTATTGGCGCTCCGCACCGCACCCGTCATGTTTCACTCCTCCGTTTCTATCCATCTTCATGTCGCTCTCTTAATCCCCTCTCATTTGCTCTCCTCGGCCCTCATCCCTCCCGTTTCTCTTCCTGCTCTCCCGGAGCCGTTTCCGCGCGCTGCCCCATTTCCACCTACTCCTCTCCGTTTCCCTCATTCTTCCTGATTCATTTCCTCTCCGCTATCCGTTCCATTCATCCCTCTCCCTCCTATTTGTGCCGCGAACAATCACCATCCCTCCACCGGAGGCTTTCCTGTCTCCATCCTACACCTTTCCAACTATATTTCCTCTGACCTCCGTGGTTCTCCTCTATGGTTTTTAGCTCATCTGTCACTCTGTCTCTCTATCAGCCCTGTGAACTTCATCCGTCTACTTCTTCAAACTGAATACTTTACATTTTTCGCCTTTCTTCCTTCTTTCTCCCTCCTTATAGATTTTCCTTTGTCTCTTCCTCACTGAAATAAGCATATGCATTCGACCACTCTTTTTGCTGTTTACACTGTTGTCTTCCCCTCCGGTTCCTTCTCCCCACCTCTCTCCCTTTTCTTTTCTTTCCTTTTTCCTCCTTTCTCCTCTCTCCCTCTGCATTCCAGCCGGCCCTCCCTCTCTCATCCGCAGCCTGAGCACAGAGCCCCATGTGTCGGAATCAATTAGGGCTGAGAGCCGTCGCGGCCGCTCTTTCACGGAGGTAAATATTAAACTGCACCAAGCACCGAGGAGGAAGAGAGAGAGGGAGAGGAGGGGAGAGAGGGAGCCCTCCGTCCCTAATCCACCGCATCGATCAGGCGGGGATGAGGGTAATATATTATTTTGACAAGATACGATTCTCCGACGCGCACCGCTATCCCCGGCGATCGATTTCTTTTTTCTCTCCTTTTTTCTTTCCTTTTCTCCCCCTCAGCGAGTGGGACAGAGTTTGTGTGTTGCTGTGTGTGTGTGTGTGTGTGTGTGTGTGTATGTGTGTGTGTGTGTGTGTGTGTGAGTGTGTGCGCGCATGCATCTGTGTGTTGTTGTCGGGCGTCGTGGCGTGTGCATGTGCAGTGGAGTGTGGATGGGTGACAATAGGAACAGCATTAGGAAATGTGGGGAAGAGATGAGGATGGTGCTGCTAGTAGGTCTGCGCTTTTACAAACAAGCTCCTGTCTAAACAGCTAAATCACACGCTCGTCCAAAGATGGATCGCTGAGGGGGGAATCTGAGATTTGTATTTATTTTCTGGGGGTATATGCAAGGTGCCGCTGAGTACGGCAGGGTGTCAGGGTTATACAGTTAGTCAAATAGGCAGAGCTGACCTATTGTAAAGTTAAGTGTCCTCCCCCGCATGGTCCCCTCTGCTCCTGTGCCTCCCCTCGATATCGCTTTGTAAACTGTGTCTAAATGCTAAATTCCCGGATCAATTTTTTTTATTCAACCTCTCCCCCCATCAACGCTCCCTCTGCCCCCTGCCTCTGTCCTCCTCTAACAGCTTCAGTCTCGCTGTCCTCCAGTGATGGAGGGTGTCCTAACAGCCATGTGCATGTCCGTGTGTGTGTGTGTGTGTGTGAGATGAAGTTTTCACATCTCGTCCTAAAGAAGATCCCAGACCTAGCTTTTAAAGGGCTCAATTTTCTAATCTAAGTTTAAAATTTGGAAATTAAGTTGATAGCTTTCATGGTTAAGGTATAATTTTTGACTGAATCGTGTTAGTGGTCAAACCCAACTGACTGTGAAGTTCTATGCAGCTCGTTGTTTTGTTCTCTGACTCACATTTAGATTGCATAGTTGAGTCTCACAGCTCTCGTCAACCCCCATATAAATTTATAAGCTGCCATTTCCATCTAAAACGTTTGGATAAAGCGAATGAACGCTTCGCGGCTGGCACGAAACTGCAATCAAGGAAAACACTTGCAAGAGGAGAAAGTCCAGCTATCGGGTGGGCTGAAGAGATAGATATTTTGCTCAGGTGTCGGAGGAGACCAAAAAGTAGCAAAAAGGCCTGTGACTATTCAAATGCTTGGAAAGAGATCAGCTATCAGTACTTAATAATGATTGATGAGGTCCAATGCCAATGTTTTGCACGGGAGACGCGAACCTGCTCAGAAAAAACAATTCACCATCCACCACCCAAAACAAAGTCCGCGACCCTGAATACCGAAAGCAGCAAGTTAGCCGAGCAGCAGGAAATTCAGTGACACTCGGCCGTTTGATTGAAATAGTAGCGACGAATACATCAGACTGCGTAGAAAAGCCTCGAGTTTCCACCTTGCTAGTGTTCTTAAAATGCTACCTGTCTTCGGCACTGAATGTTGGAGCTGAATGTGAAATTTAGAGGTGAAGAATCATTCAGTCATTAGACATTATTCCTTGGAAAATCGGGCGCTCTGTTTCTCTGTAACTGTTTGAGGTTAATTTCTTCCCCCTAGTGGTCAGAAAATCGCTTAATGTAGCTTTAAGTTTATATGCTTTTCGGTGAGGAAGACGATAATCAAATACATCATTCAAATAAAAACAGAAGTACAACTGAGCTACTGCAGATGCTCCATTATATTAAGGCTTGTGCCTGAGTGTGTGTGAGAGCACTTGGACATGAAGACACAATGACCCTGGCAGACGGCAGCAGTGCAACCCACAGGACAGTGTGTTGGAATACAGAGCACGAACTATCAAGGTTGTGAAGTCCCTACGAGTGTATCGAGGGTGCGCACAATTCTATAAATAATTTCTATACGTTCGTGTGTGTCTGGACGACGTATTTCAGTTCCGACCCGTGCTTTCGAACGTTGCGCTGATGCAAAACCCCACACAAACCTCTCGTCTCCCCGCACGCGCACACCCCGGCACCCAACCGGTTTCCTCTCCCAGAAAGCTCTCTCCAAACAAGCCTGACAACACCCGCTGGTGTCTCCTCCAGCTCACTCCGCTCTCCCTCTTACTCCTCGTCTCCCACGTTCTCGTGTTTCTGCCCGCCGCGACTTAGTTTTCCTCTTTCTTTCTGTCCGCTCTCGCTTTTATTGTGCCATTTTCTGCCACTTTGGTCCAAGAAAGGGAGGCCGTAATGCAATCTCTCCCCCTCTCCGTCCCCTGCTGCGAGGGAGAGTAGCTTGGCCTGTGTGCTGGGCCGGGGAGAAGGGGGAGAGACGGGGTCAAGGTGAGCTCTAATACACTATTGATCCGCCCCAATTGAAAACCTGATGGAAATTTTACCCCCCTCCCCTCCTTTCCTCCTCATCCTTCCCCCGCACCCCTCTCTCCCTCTCTCTCTCCCTCTCTGTTCCCCCCCCCGCTCCTTTCGTCTAACCCCCCTCTCTCTTCCTATCTCCCACTCTTCTCTTCCCTTATGTCTTTTTTCCTTTCCTGTGTGTATCCTCCCTGGTGTCTGGAGTCTTCCTCTTCTCCAGTGTCTATCCCCGTTCACTCCAATCTGTTTTCTCTCCCAGCTGAATGTCTCTTTCAACCGCTGACCACTTTCTCTCCCTCGCTATCTATCTTTGCGCCGGCCAGCGCTCTGCCTCCATGTCTTTTAAACCGCGCCTCTAATCATTTCCTCTCCTCTCTTCCCCTCCGTTTGGTCTCGCCGTCTCCCCTCTTCTTCGAGCGTGTTCCTCTCTTTTCCCTTCAAATCCCTTGCTAACCCTCCCCTCCCCGCTGTTTCTGTCTCTCTCACTCGCTTTCCCTCATCCCCCTCTCTGAGTGTGCATCAGATGGTCCATTTCTCTCTAACCCAGTGCATATTGATCCCTATGGCAGTAGCATGCAGGGTGAGGGCTGCGAAAACCACTGCTACAGTGTATTAAACGCCACAAACGCTTTGGACGCGGGGCCCGAGACACGCCTCCCCGGCAGGGCCCTGTCAATAGCTGCTCCCTCCTGTCAACAGCAGCCAAATGGCCTCTCAATCTGGGACTTGTGATGGGCTACAGATTGGTACACAGAAACTGCGAGTGGATGCGCCGCAGAAAAAAAAAATAGACTGAATCTTGATCGGTGCAAAGCCAGGATTTGAAAAAAAAAAATGAAATGAAACACGGAGAAATGTAGGTAACGTTCCCCACAATGGTGAGCTGCTGTTTAAAAAAAAACAGATGTATTCAGAAAGTCAATGAAATCATGTAAAACCATTTCCATTCAGATGCCTCAAATGTTGCACAGCAAAATCTATGACCTCTGCTTTCAATTTGCTCCATTCTTTGCCTTAACAGGCTACATAATAACACACTGTTGTCCTGCAGTTATGTGGAACAGCAATTATGGACGCAGCCGAGTGTGCTATACACTGTTCAAGCACATCAAACAAAAGAGGCACAAACACTGGGGAGGGCCCGAACAATAGAGATGGCAGCAACAGAAGTAAACCTTTTACAGCTACCCATTACTTTCCCACTTAACAAGACAGACCACAACCTCTCTCCCTCTCTCTCTGACTCTATGCAGAGTTGGCTGCTATCACCGCACTGCTTGAGTGGGAGATAAATGGAGTGAGTGCGCGTATGTGTGCGTTTGATTTATGTACTGTTGTGTACGTGTCAGGCGGCCGAGCTATCGGGACCACCATCTCCCAATAGACACAGGAACGCTACAGCAGTGGAGGGACCCCTCTGTCGACCCGGAGACCCCGATACGCATCTGGAACAACAGAGCACGCCGAGCGGGGATTGGAGGGGTTTGTTGAAGTAGGAGGAGGAGGAGGAAGACGAAGAATAAGAGGAGGAGGAGGAGGAGGAGGGGAGCTACCGTCATTGCTTCTGTGCTTCTTCATTCAAAGCAGATTCTTTCACTCTGTCCCTCGCTCTCCGTCTCTCTCGCTCTCTCTCTGTCCTCTCCGCCGCTGTGCTTCAACCTCAAGCGTAACTTCTACAACTTCTGTCCGGCCTCTCTAGGAGGAATAATCTCACAGGTAGCCGAGCTCTCACACGTAGACTGGAGGTCCTGGTTGGCTGCTTTGACATTAAGCTTCTGTCAACAGGGTCGGGAGTTACCTCTGTATGATCCAGATCTCAGGGGAAATCCATAGTTATTCAAAGGGGTACCAGCGTGCAAAGAGGACCTGTGACCAAAAACCTGCACGCTGTATTTCATCTCTCACTCCTAACCTCCGCTTGACCTTTGACACTTTTCGCACCTTGCTCGGGAGGTTGATCTAATTTTAAGTCGCTGGAGTAAACATGAAGAAGAAGCGCGTTAAATAAACACACCTTCGAAATATGTCGCCATGTTTCCCTCTTTCTAACTCGTCCACTCGCTGGAACTCAGAGTTCGGACACCGGTTTTATTTTCCCACTTTTCTCTTTCAATCACTCCTTCTTTCTCCCCCTCGTTGTCTCCTCTCTCCCCCCCCCCCACCCCCACCCTCCCCACGCTTCACCCTCTCCATCTATTTCTTTCTCTCTAGGAAGGAATCAGTCTCACCTTAATTGCTCTTAAATCGGATTAATGACTGACCGGGGACAACTTGACTTAATCTCTCTTCTAGTAAATCTCTTCCTCTCCCCTCTTCTCGTACATCACTCTTAAACATTTTATCCTCCCTCGCTCTCTTTATCTCTCGTCCTCTCCTTCTTGTGTCCCCGCTCGCTCCGTCGCTCCCCTCCTCTTTCGGCGTCACCTTTTCACTTTGCTTTGCTCTCCGTCACCTACTCTGCCTCCTCCTTTCTCCATCACTCTCCCCCCCCCACACGAGTCAATCATTCTTTCATTTTTTTGGACGCACTCTGTCATGCTTCGGCTCTGCTCGTCATCCGGGTCCCTTCATCATTCTTCGCCCCTTCTCCTCGCGCTCTTTCGACAACTTTCTATCATCCCTCAACTTTGGCGTCCCGAGATTTTCGGCAAAACCTCTTTGGCTGGGCTGTCACTCCGCCTCTCCGTCCACCACTTTGTCTGTCTCTCTCTCTCTGTCTGTGTTTCTCTCTCCCTACAACAAGCTTGGCCAGTCGCAGGCTGTTGTGTACGTATGTGTTAGCAGATGTCGATGTGGTGCTGTCATTGCCTCCTAAGTGCTTTGGCAATACTAGGGATCTGCTGTCATGCCAGTGCAACTAATCTCAATCGAATTACATTGAGCTCGTATTGAGATGGAGATAAAGGACACGAGCGTCTGTCTGTGTGATTGCCCAAGCAGTTCACCGGCACCTTGAGTGAGAGGGAAAGTGCACACGGGCGCCTTCGAAACATCAGTTTTGGCGGCGATGACATCATTTCGATCATTAAGCGAGACGCGTGCCTGTGAAACCGCGACAAGAAAATACAAAGTGCGTTACAGCTCAATAGAAACAACTGCCGCCGTGTCATACCGGGGTGATCCTTGTTGAGGGTGTAAGGGCAAAGAGACTGTGCCACCTCCCAAACCCCTGCAGTTAGAAAAAAAAAAAACTGAGGAAAAAAAAAGAGGCCAGCCTTGTGGACAAAAGCTCATTTTCCTCTTGGTTGCACACTGCTGCAGGCGGGCTAACATGCCACGGGAGAATTCAACCACTCATACACCTTTGTTTTCCTCAGGTTTTTCTCAACTTTACACACAGCAGCAGAGCCATAACCAAGAGTGAACCACGATTACTATGTCAGCCCGCAAGGCGCCTGCGTGGCCTGTCCAGCCTGCGGCGAATTTTGATGATCTGAGAGCCACAAAGTCGCACGTTCTTTCTTCTTTTTTAATTTGTTTATTATTGTGACAATGGCTAAACCTGGAATTTCCACATGCGGGCACCTTCCAGTTTTGCTTTGCGCCACTTCCACGTTTCTCTCCACTCGCCAACTCTTCCAAATCCCCCCCGCCGCCACCGCCACCGCCACCGCCACCGCCACCGCCACGACCACCACCTCCCGGCCTGTGCATGTCCATCTGCTTCACAGCGCCTCTGTATCTGTCCTCTCTCACTCTCTCTCTCTCTCTCTCTCTCTCTCTCTCTCTCTCTCTCGCAGTGCAGTCAGGATTAAGCATTTATCTCGGTGGTCCTCCTTTCGGCCCTAAACGCCCGTGAGGATGATAAGAGTCGCTGGGATTTGTCAAATTGTGCGCCATTGATTAACTGACCTTTCACGCCTGCAAGTCTCTCAGCCACTCCACTAACTGCCGACAGGCTAGATAGAGAGATAGATGGGTACATCTGGCTGTTATTATTGTGTACAAGTTTGTAGTTACCAGGTGTGGCAGCGGGAGACAACAGGGGTGCGAGGGCCACGGGAAAGAGGGAGGGGGGGGGGGCAGGACAGCGGCTTGGAGATGATGGGAAAGATACAGCAGGAGTCCTTCAATTGCCCTATAGGCTCAGAGTGTAACAGGTAGACGTGTGTCTACAACCAAACAGCAATGCGTGTTGAATAATGAATAATGAAACAGAAATTTGAAGGTGCGCTAAGGGGCTAATATCAGACAGGAAGAATTAAGGGGGAGCAGAGGAGCCGGAGGAAGTGTTCTGGCTGGAGGAGAATGCTGCATGTGATAGGTGATGGCCAAAGGCGATCGCATGGCGCATTCGACACCTTTGATTATTCACAGACAAGACTGTGGTTGATTCAGCGCCGACAGATTTTCAAAAAACTAAATAAATAAATAAATAAATGAGGAACAACAGAAAAACCTTCGAATGCAAAACTGGTCCAAGTGCCCAAAGAAAGAGAGACATCTTGCAGTGCTCAAAACTGAAGCTACGCCTCAATCAAAATGTCTGTTTGTAATTGTGAGGCTGAGAGAGACTCTCAGAGACTTCATATCGGGCAGGATTATCTCTTTACAATTAAAATAATACAACAACAAAAAAACAAGTGTCCCAGGCTTTAATCTCCAAGTGGGCACATTTTGTTCTTCAGCTTTAGATCAATAACACGTGACACCTGCCATGTGAAAAAAACAAAAACATATTGACCTAAAGTGACTTTTGCGAACATTGTGTTTTTATTTATTTTATTTTTTTTAGGTGCAATTAACGAGCGTCGTTTTAAAAGACAAATGTAAGTCGAGCTAATGAGGAAAGCAGCGAGGAAGCGCAGAGAGAGACTCGACAGAGTGAGGATGAGGAGGAGGAGGAGGAAGTTCACCCACCTGGACTTCCGCGTCGCCCCGCCTCAGAGATGCACCTGAGGCCGAAGCCCGATCACCGTCTCTCGGGCTGAACTGGAGTTTTTTTTTTTTTC
>CAEMYA010000130.1:3783694-3798181 GCA_903131615.1 Diplodus sargus
CCCTCCAAGTCATCTCTCTCCCCCCGTCTCTCCCTCTTCTGCCCCCCATATACTCTCCTCTTTTTCTCTCTGTGCCTTGCAGTCGCCTCTGCCGGCTGGTCTCTCTCCCCGGCGACGGAATTATGAAAAATGCGCCCATCGACAGAGCGCCTCAGCTTCGATTAGCCGAGATGGGACATGACAGGCCGCGATCAATACTTATACCGTCCTATAACGTGTCAACTAATGAATCAATCTCGGCTAAATTTTCCATTTTTCAAAAGCCGACGCGAGAGACTGGAATATCCTCTTTTGTAAAGATATTATTATCGATTTCGTCGGCAATTTGACATCGGGGGTAGTTAATTCCACTCTAGAATAAAATTGAAAACACTTGAGATTGAAGTGAGAGAGGGAGAGAGAGGGAGAGAGAGGGAGGGGAGAGGGAGGGAGGCAAGGGCAGGCAGGAGGGGAGGGGGAGACGGCTGTTGACTTGATAAAAGAGAATGGGAAGATGGAAGGAAGGGGAAAAGGGGGTAGGAAAGAAGAGATACTACTGGTGGCGGTGCAGCGACAGCAGCAGTCTATCTATCTATCTATCTATCTATCTATCTATCTAAACATAAAACATAAAAAATAAAGAAAATGGTGAGAAAATACTCCATGTAGACATTTATGTGGGTGGACAAAATAACATGCACAGGACAATAAAAAAAAAAAAAAAGATAACTTAATTTGGATTAGAGATGCACATTGTGGAATTCATTCAGCTGATTACCTGATCCTCTTGGCCCATACGAAGTTCCTAACCTCTAATTTTTGCACACCCGGGGGGAAAAAGAGGGCTGAGATGTTGTGTGCAAAGGCGATTTGATATTCCATAGCTCTGATGAGATTTGTCGTGTTAACAATGTAGACGTTCTCTCAGAGCCGATGTATCAGAGATGTGTCGCAGATTGAAAGTTGTGCCCTCCGACTGAATGACGCAGGGTGACGTGTGTCCACTTTACAAACTGCGCAACCTTAGTTAGAAAACTTCGCTTTTCACAGTTCGCTTTGTATCATGTTTTGAAAATGTTTCCATCCTTTAGCTAGATAAAATGACTGTGGCTAGCCACATGGTAACGTTGCGTCAAGACGGCTCTTTTTACAAAAAAGGGGCGGTGTAGTTTGTACAACGCGGGAATCAGTTAGCATTTTTGTTTACTTGTTTGTTTACTCATTTGTGTTCTACGACATAAAATACATCATTAAATGTCCAATTATGTCATTATAAAGCGCTTATGCGTCTTAAAAATGGCAGTTGCTGAAAAAATGACATCAAACGTCACACTGAACACAGAGACTCATGGACTCCCTAGTCTGTCTCTACAGGCCGACTTCAGCTACAAACTATTCTAACTCAAACTTTACAACTTCTAGACTGATCAATTGATAGAAAAATGTGTTTATTGTGTAAAATGATGCTTAGCGGTGGTGACGTTTAAGTCATGCAACCACAATATAGTCTGTTTGTATACATTAGCTTTTTACCTCTCGCGATTTAACATACGCTTCAAAAATCACAAAAGCGGTGTTTTCTTGCTGAACAAATCGTGTCAGCATCACAAACTTGAGTTTGCCACAGAGATTATTTTCTGTGGCATTCCAAAATCCAATTCAAAATTCTCATGGCCTTTTTTGTGGAGGGAGCCGGGGCTAATGTACAGGTTAGCCTACAAAAATACGTCATCGCGACACTCTAGATGCAGAGTTTTTTAGGAGGCCAGCTTGGCTAGCTGAGGTGTTATTAACTTCTGTGCTTTTCGCAATAATCAAAAATGTGAAAACACTACATGCTGAAATGAACTGTAAACTATTAACAATTTATACAAAGCGAACTGTGCCAATGAAGTAATGGATAAAAAACTGTGGTAACTATAGACGTATACTGCAGAGTTGGCTCCGGAAACAGGAGGACGTGCAGTTTGCAAAGTGGATTTACATTGTGCATGTGGTGAGTTACCTTCTTCTTCTTCTTCTTCTTCTTCTTCCCTCTGTTTACTGGCGGTCCACAAACCAACTTTACAGGTGCATACTGCCACCCACTGCATCGGGGTGAGTAGACGCTGCGCTTCTTATATCAATGAAAGCAGTTTGGCTAAACATTATCTGCTCTGTTTATTGGCTTTAAATTCCACCAATACCAATAAATCGCTAATAATACAAATGTCCCAATATCGTGCGGCATTAATTTCGATAAACACAGAATAAAAGCAGCTTTTGTTGCTGAAACATTGGTGTGAAAACTGTGTTGCTTTTTTTACCATTGGTCTAGAACAATTAATGATAAGTGAGAAACTTAAAATGTCCTCATCAGAACAGAAGTCCCATTTCAGTGTTCAGTCACATGGTCATGTACTAAAAACAAGAGGAGGTTGGCGAAATAGAAATGCCTCGATATAACTTTTACATCAAATGAACCAACCTCGAGTTATGACAACATCGCCGTCTGTGTTTCCTGTGCGCGTACGTGCGCACGCCTGAATGTGTGTGCGTCAGTAAGCGACGGGGAGAGAGAGAGAGAGAGAGAGAGAGAGAGAGAGAGAGAGAGAGAGAGAGAGAGAGAGAGAGAGGCAGAGAGTCAGCATGTGTGTCAGAGTGAAATATAGATGGAGGAGGCCGGTGTGTGTGAGGGTCAGCGAGGTGCAGTGTAACTGTCGACAATCACAGCCTTATTTACCTGTCAAAAACACTATCATCCCACACAGCCCCAGCCAAGCAATTTCTCCTGTCTCTTCCTCCCTCGCTCTCTTTCTCTCCCTCACCCTCTCTCTCTCTCTGACTCCAATTACAACCTAGAGGGCTATTTCTCTCCAGGACAAAAACACTCCCCACAAGCCCTCCCTCTCCTTTCCGATAGCCCCTTCTCCTCTCCCCGTCGTTTTCTACCTTTCCCTCTCTTTTTTTCCCACTCTCACCCGTTCCTTTTTCCTCTGCTGAGAGTTGGAGAGTGGAAATGAACAAGCTGTAAACACACACCACTTATCACAGTGTATGCTGTTGTGTATTTGTTTTGGCGAGAGCCCGGCGAGGTTGAAGGCTGCGGTATATGAGGCCAGAGGTGTGGGCTACAGTACCAGACGGAGAGACGTGGAATAAAGATGCACTGCGGGTTGAAAGGCAGTTTGATCAGTGCACAGTGGAGAGCAAGTCTGGTGTTGTCTGCTCTCTTATACTGCGCGTGAGGCCCCGCTGTCCTTAAAGGATGCTGCTGTCAATATTCTATACTTTTCTTATTACAACAAATCCCGCATAAAAGACCACCAGCTATCAATGAAGAAGAATTTTCTGTGAAGCCAAAGCCTGATACAGCTTTTTCATCTGTGCCATTGTGTTCCAGCAACACACAAGAGGGAAACAACGTGGCATCACAGCAGTCTGTGTAGTCATCACAGAGTATAATGTATAGGATTCCCGAACATGTATACACGCACACATTTGACACATGGCCACAACTATCCTCTGTGCCTGCACCGCATTTCTTTGACTGGATGACACAGTACATTTACGAACCGCGCTGGAGGGGCAGGGAAGTAGTCAGGGTGGATGTGGTTAGGTTTAAGGGAAGGAAAAGATCATCAATAAAAACAAAGTGTGAAATACTGATGAAATTTAATCTGTAGATATTAAATTCATGACATCACAAAAAAGAAAAATCCCGCTTTTAGATATCCCACCCCAGTGCCACAAATAATCACAAGAGCACCAAATGCGTATTAAACTTCTGCTGAAAATTGTCTCAAACAAATGTGCTATTTACTAATGTTTGAATAAAGTGTACCTACAGCTCCCAGTGGAAATTACTGAGCCTCTTCCTAAAAATGAACATTTGTGTTGCTAGCTAAGATTTACATTGTGGGCATGTGTGTTAATGTGAAGAGCAGGATCCTGTCAACACAAGTCCTCATATATTTCTAATATTAGTTATATTCATTATATTAATTTAGATAGGTCCAGTGGAAATCTCATTCTTATACATTTTTAAATGACATATCTGAGACTGTTCTGAGAAGAATGTCTTGACTGTTCAATCAAAGGCAGCAGGTGCCTGATTTTAACATAGCAGGTCATTCCTCCTGCTGCTTGATGACGTTGCTTAGTACCGTGGGGTCATGGGAGTTGCAGATTGTTACAAAAGCACCATTACCCATGAAAATCTACCTGATGTGACTCAGGCAGAAATGTTCGAGGATGAGGGGATGTTTTAAAAGTTTTATTCGCGTCACGTTTATTCATGTTTGCAAGCTTCCTGCTCCATTCTCTGACCTGTCATGTGATGTTTTTTTCCTGCACGACCAAATAAACTCCCGTCTTTACCACAAATGAAATCAAGGATTTCCCTGTGTTTGAAAACAGTCTGAAAACAGAATACATAGGTCAAGTCGGTTTTGGACCTTATCATGCAGAAATGTTATATTTGATATGTTTAACACAGACAAACCGTCAGTAAGCATTTCACTGAGATGCCTATGGGTCAATAAAAGAAAGTGATCTCAGTTCAGAGAGTACAACAATGAATATTTTGAGCATGGCGCTGTCCACAGTGATGGCGCTAAAGTTGTCTTCCCTTTAAAGTGACGTCTTACACATTTTGATTGCTAAGACACTGGTTTGTCGAGTGAATTTTCCAGGATTTTGCCAGTACTTACACAAACACACGGCTAACATATCAGACCGATTATTGAGCGTGATGGCGGGTTGAATGACAGACAGTGACAGACGGGAACGACTGCTCTGGAAAGCCACTGAGAGGATTTTTTTTGCTGAAGCGCGGCTGTGTGCGGATACTTGGGTGGCCTTTTATTTCCTGAACTGATTCTTGATGCCTGTGACTGAAACATACACATGAACACACACACAGGCGCGCGCACACACACGGAGACACACACTCAGCCTGATAGCAGTCTGCTGTCCGTCTTCGAGACTGGCTCTGTGAAAAGGCCATCTGACAAAGCCATTAACAGGGCGGTGTAATACCTGTGTCTGTAGCGAGCAGAGTGACACAAAAAGACATTTATGGGCACTGCCATGACAGGAGAAGCACTGTGACATCTGACTGACTGACTGACTGGATTGCAAGCTGGCTGACAGATGAAGGCAGGCAGACACACCAACGCCATCGAGGCGGCGATGGAGACGAGAGACGGGACACAAATCATGTCAGAGAGCAAAGGAGGATTCACACCGTTCTACTAGAACGTCTGATAGCTACGCAGGGCACTGTGTGAGCATAATTTCACTCATCGTATTGACACTTTAGCGCCAAAGTTTTTGAAATTGGTCAAAATGGGCCAAGATTTTAGACAACTGGGGTCAAGATTGAGCACGCGAGTTGTGAAGCCGATGGACCGCTGAGGGTTGTATCTTGAAATTTTCACCGAAAAATGAGTTTTTTTTTATCATAGGTAAGTGCAGCATCTGCTCTAAATCATGGGGAATTGAGATGTCATTTTTAGGATTTAGCCGGAGAATGAACACAAAAAAAACCCTATAAAGTGTAAAAGAGAGTTATAGACAATAAGACATAAAAGAAAGTAAGCGCAGAAATGTAAAGTGGGAGACAGAGACAAAGCGTGAGACCAAGAGAGAAAGAGAAGAATGATGTTGAATTGAGTGTGTGCGTGTGTGTGTGTTAGAGTGTGTGCAGCAAGGGCAGCAGGCAGAGGCAGCTAAGCAGAACCAGCCAGCCCTCACAAACCAATCAGGCCTTCATTAGGCTGGGCGGGAGGGATCGATGGCCAGCCCGCATCAATTAAACAGCACCCGCACCACACTATATATACACACACACACATGCACCTATTCTATACACTGCCACCACATACATACACTATTCACACACACCTATCCTGTTGCAGCGACACCAAACACACATATATGTGGCATGCACAGATATACTAGAAACGAGCAGAAAATAAGCAAAACTCAAGAAAACTACAAATAACTGCATGTTTTATTACCGTAATGTGTCCAAACTGAAAAAAATGTGATAACTGTGCTCGTTAATATGAGCAATAGCTAAGACATTTACTGCTTTTCAAAGCCAACAAATTAATTTCTCTGCTATTTTTCTTAATGTGCCTACAAGATAAAGGTTATTGGTGTTGATGGGGGCTCTCACAAATCCCGTAACTCGACGAGCAGATCAAATCACAGTCTAAAAGAACTCGAAATCATTAAAACAAGAATTCCTGCCTTCAAAATAAAGACAGCAAAAAACAACAACATGTGTGTACTTCTAAAGGCGTTCTTCAAACGGCAATCACACTGTAAACTGTCCAGTCGCTCTTTTCAACCCCGACATACACTCACAACATCGATAACACCCAATTACACACAAGCTCACACATGGTGGGCCTTGAAAACACACAATTACATGCGCTCCGGACACACTTTTTATTAACACTCAATTACACACACGCATAAATCACTGACGAGCCGTGCACCCGCGAGAGCGTAACTGGGGACCGCCGTGGGAGGGAAGGATCCTTTTCTTTTTTGCCACTGCTTTTCAAGAAAGGCCAAAAATTATTTAACAGGTACGGACGGGACAGGGTATGCTGTAGCTTGTTTCACAGTGAATAGGCACTGTATGGCATGAGTGAGTCTGCAACACTGAATATGTCCTTTTCTATATAGTTAGTTCTTGGTTTTCAGAGGCACATGTAGAACCACTGATGTATAACGAGCAAGAGTCAGCCTCAAACACAATGCCAATTAGTCGGATGTGTTTTCAGTGTCCAAGACCCAACGGTCAGTGTGCTGCAAGATCACCTTCCAGAAAAAAATCCAAACAACAGCGTTACCTCACAGCAAGAAAGTGTTTGGTTTCAATCTCTGGTGGAGTTTATTTGCTCTCCCCATGTTGCATCATGGGATTCCTCTCGGTGCCACAATTTCCTCCAACGATTCAAAAGGTATTAAGGTCAAAAGAAAAGAGTCTCTAAAGCTGCCCATACAGGCTCTCTATCAATAGCACAATGCACACAGACATAGATCAGGGCCATTTAGTAAAACACATGATGTAGCAAGAGATGCAAGTCACAATTTTTTCATCAAGAAACAATCTGCCAATTACTTTCATGATCAATTGAAAATTGTTTAATCTATAAAATGTAAAAAAAAAAAAAAAAAAAAAAAAGAGAGCCCAAAGTGTCTTTTGTGCAACCAACAGTCCCAAACCACAAATCCTTACATCTACTGGAAACAGCAAATGTTCGACATTTTGGACGAAAAATGAGTGAAAGCATTTATCGATAGCCAAAATAGCTGGCTAATGGTACGTTGTGCATGGTACGTATAACATGTATGATAGTCTGCATATCCACTTCAGCATGCCGTGATACACAGAATACAATCTGATGTGTTGTATATTGCAGTGCATGATACTGAATGTGAAGCACTTTGAGACGCAAACCAACAAACTTTGATCCCGCTGTTTGCAACAGCATCAAAGGCCTGATCTGCAATCCATAGTAAACACAAGTGTGGCAACACCTCCTATATGTTAAGGTTGTAAACTGTGTATGTCTGCACGTGTGTCATCCTGTGAATGTGTCCTCCTCAAATTCAATGTTACGTGTTAACATTCCGGGCCGGCAAAGTTGATTTTGAATCCCACTTTCAATTTCAAATGGATCAAAAGGTCATGAGACACACTGATAAACCACTGACTCCGATCTTACAACATTTTCTGACAGCCCAGTCAAAGGCCCAGTTCATCTGACTTATACAGACAGTCATGACGCAGAGGAGTACGTCAACGTCGAGGTCTTCTTACTATCTTTCAACAAACTATATTAAAACAGGACCCAAAAAAATAATCTCTTAATGTCTTCACACTGAGTCTTGGCTTCTTCTCTCAAGCAGACCGCTGGGTTCAACTAAGCAGGCAGAAACATGCGTCTGCTGCATCCGTCTTTCTTGTTGATCACTGTTATAAAACTTAACAAGTGCACTTTTTTTTCTTATGCAGGTGGGCTTGAGCAATTGCTTGCTGAATATATTTGCTGTTTTTTCTCTGATGTTTTGCTGTGACACTGAGATGTCCAGGCCCAACTTTCCTTCGGTATGATATGTGATGATATATATGACATGATTTGTTGTTAATATCTTGTCTTGACGATGATTTGTTTACATTACTGGTGTGTGTAGTGCAGAAATGAAGCCCTGTGCTTACAACTGTGGAAAACTGAAGAAGGAAGACGGCAAAATGCAAACATATGTGACTAACCCTCTAATTCATATGGTCAAACACTGGGCTTTTTAGGCAATGGTAATGTTTGTAACTGGGCATTACAGATGTCACCATCTAATATCAATTCAAGGACAATTTTTCATACAGAAGTCATATTCAGTAGGCAGATTCTAAATAGTTTAAGCATGTATCATGGAGTAAGTCGTCCTCAAAAATCATCAACTGGTTTCAGTTCAATTTACATATATTACGGTAATGTTAGGAGCACCAACTTAAACTGTAATAAAAACAAAAATCAATCATGAGTATTGCACATCTTTTCTTCGTGTTGAATTTAAAAAGCTGACTGAAGATAAAAAAACGATGCCTGGTTTATCTGAGATGTTTGTGTTCTCTGTCTGAAACTTGAAACCACCGGGCAGAGATCAGTTGTGACCGATGGACGGACACAAGTCTCCCCCTCCACACGCCGGCTGCGCTGCGGCAGAAAAGCAGCGCGGTGAAAAATATTCAAGTCCAAAATAAATGTGTCTGTATTGGGGCGATTACCGGGCCACGCTTCCTGAGCCCCGCGCGTCACCTGCTCGCCGTGGCATTGACACGTCAGTCTCCCGCAGCTAACGCAATGTGACAGTGTTGAGATTATAATATCTGGCCCGTATTACCGGGCATTAACGCCATTACCGCGCCCCGCCCGCTCAGGTGGGCCACTCCGGGACTGAGAGGGGAGAAACGAGAGGGATCAGGAAATTGGGAGGAGGCGGTGTGTAAAAAGGAGGGAGGAGAACGATGAGGTAGATGAATGAATTTGAGATAAATGGGAGACGCAGTTTAGCTCCAGTAAAAAAAAAAAAAGAAAAGAGGCCTGTACAGGTGTGGAGAGGCGGTATAAACATCTGACAATCAAGCGGCAGAGATGGGGCTGTTTCTGTCTGATTTTATGGCTTTTTTCAGGAGGATGCGTTCAAGGAGGAACTGGGGCTTATTGTGCTGTGGCATGTAAACCATCCACTGAATAATGATGATGAAAAATCTGCCATCCACATCACCAGGGTACAAGTGTGCACCCTCTCATGACAAAGGAGCGGCTGCTGTGTGATATAATAACAAAGAGAAGGGGTAAGAGGGGGCAGCCCAATTGGATAAAGCTATCCTAATAATGAACAGCTGAACAGGCACCATCACTTCACATGATTTAATGTTTACACCGCGCCACGCCTGGTTTCATATCGCTTTCCCCGGGCCTTCATTTGTTTCACCCAAAAGAAAACACTTCTATTCCACAGCCTTGTTGTTTTAATTAGGGAAATTAATAAATAAGAATAAATTAATGTGGCCTCCTCGCCTCCTCCTGTACCCCCCAGAAGGGTGGCAGGCACCATCGCCCGCCTCCCTGCTCGCTCGCCTGCATGGGATGTATTTGCGTGCCATAATTAACGCTTAATAAGTAAGTGATTCATTATGATTAGCGTGCGGATTCGCCGTAATGGCCCCTCTCTGTGCTAGCAATCAACCTCACTCTGTTTATCCACACACAAGCCCCCCCGATCCATCTCTGTCTGCGCTCCCCCAATCTACATCTCCGCCACTGTGCTCCATTCCTCTGGTCCTGATGCGGGGCCATTTGTTGGGCTGCTGCTGCTGCTGCTGCTGGATACTTCTCTATCAATCTGAGTGTCATTAGGGAAAGCTGAGGAGGAGGAAGGGGCCTCATTGTCATCAAAACTGGGGGGGGGATGTCATGAGACATGAGGATCGCTCATTTTGGAGAAGGAATTAATATGTTTTGCAAAGTTGGTGCTTCGTGTGTCCAAGGATCACTCGTTATCACTCGTCGCATGAAGTATGTTGATGGGTGCTTAGAAGAAACCCCAAGAGTGTGAGGATACTCATTCATTATAGTTGTAATTTTTGGGGTAGGGGGGATGCTAAAGTACTGTGACTCTTGTAATGTGATAGAAACTCATTTAGTTAAGGTCTCTGGGGGGTGGTTTGTTTATTGTTTTGCATTCACTTATACCCCCACGAGGGAGGTGTTAAATGCTCCAGTGGTGGAGTAATCCAAAAGAGCGACGACTGCGACGACACCCGAGGCCTTTTTGACAGGAGCCGCTGATGACGGAGAGAGTGGAGTGAGAGCTTTCTCAGAAAACAAACTAGTTATAAAGATGTGTTGATACCAGGAGTTCAGTGAAATGATTCTGGTGCAGGGTGAATAGTTTTAGAATTCAAGCAATGGCGGCCGGTTGACGTGTAACGAAAAAATCACATCTTCACTGAATGCGATTTTGAAAAAACGACTTTGTTATATATATATTTTCTTAATTAAAAAGGTAAATGGTGAGTAAAAGGTGTAATGTGCAACAAAAATGTAGACTTAAATCTTTGCCCATTGGCTCTACTTTTAAGTTGTACATACACAGCTTGCTCCTCTTCAGTACCAGTAGCCATATGTCCACTGAAATCAGCCCTCCTTTACATTCTGGCTGTGAGGAGCTCCCTGGTGCGACCTCAGTGTAAAGACGAGGATGTGCTTTCACAATGTGTTTTCCGACCACATCTAAAGCAAAGTGTTAAATCCTGTTCCAAAGTGTCGCACTTTAAGGCTATTGGTGAATTTTCAGCTAGGAAAGTTACAGAAATTGGCAGACACCTTGCCCCCAATTCAGATGTCAGAAAGTTGTTGATGAGATCGAGAACAAAAAGAAATCCATCATCCCAAAGTTTAGCTGAAGCCAGTGCGGGGCTGCAGCAATCTGAGTTGCTCATATCAAGTGGTTATCTCCTAAATGTAGTCTTTTTCATGTGTGTCCACAGACAGCGTTTCCTCGCTGGGCTTCAGTGGATGAACACTGTTGATTTCCTCCCTTACCTTTTACATTGGAGGTGCACTAAGATGGTACTGCTTCACAGAACAGACAGGAGAGACTGAAAAAAATCTTTTGAAGTACATATTGGCATGCAAGTATTGTTTTAGGGCAGACTCAAAAAAATGCGAAACTAGTCGAGACAAAAACATTTTATTCATTTAGCTCGAAATCACAAATTTGACTCAAAGGCCTTCAGAATCTCTATAACATTATGTCAACCTCAATCCTTAGATCCTCGATTCGGGAGACTGTCCTTCTAACAAAAAAAGGCAGCATCACTTTCAACAAATTCCCAACAATGACATTGTTTTATGTTAAAGCGGCAAAGACAGCACTGTAGGAATTATCTCTCGCTAGTCTGAAGAAAAGAGCGTGAGATTGTTACCGACCCAAAAAAGATTGGCCTTTGATGTGAGATCCTACTACTCGTTTCTGATTTCCTGCCAGTTGGGGTGTTTCATCTGATGTGTTACTGCATGAGGGCAATTACAAAAGATGTATTATGCTGTTTAATTTGGAGGAGTTGTTAGGATTTGTATATAACCAGTCCTTTATTATTCAGATCTCACGCCGCTCTGTAGACACATACATGCAGGCAAACACCCAGGAATGTGTATACACCTGAAGATCAACTCAGTGAGCTTTCTCACCAACAACTCTGCCCGACAGCAGCTTGCTTGAGCCATTTTGCACCATGTGAGAGAGGTTTGCACTTTCTCTCAGCCATCGCCTCCCCCCTCCACCCCCCATACCTCCTAGAATGTTCATTGCCCAGAAAATAATTTCTCTAGTCATTTCAGCGCCTTTGTGAGCGGCAATCAATTTCTCTTCTCTTCATGATGGTCCCGCGTGTGGGCACAGAAGTTTGACCTTCTCTAAAAGATCTATCAATTTATCCGTCCATCCTGCAACCTATCCATTAATGTTTTCATCTTCCCCTGTTGTCTTTTTTTTTCTTCTCTCCGGCTGCTGACTGTTGGGTGGTAAAGTGGCTTTAAGCTTATGTGCTCTTCAAGACCTAGTGGGTGTCTGTTTGTGCAATTATACCTCAGTCCAAGAGCTGGACCAAAATCAGCCAGTGGAGAAAATGATGGTGATTTGGACTGAGGAGAATATGCACTTGAGACAAAGGGAAGGGAAGCCCATTTTAAGCATGGTGACGACTGTGAATTCTGGGAGGGAATGGGGTCGGGCTAAGGCTAAATGACATATCACATTACCAGCTAGAGGTCAACCAATTTCTCCCAATCTACGACCAGCATTTCTGTGCTAACAGCTCTGTTAAAAGCAAATCTATTGTTTATCAGTGTGTCGTTAAATTCCTCTTTCTTTTTCTGCACCTATATAGTCGCTTCAGCAGGGGCAGAGGGCATTCATATTTGACAGTGACTGAAAATGTCTGTACTGGTAGTTGGATTTAGGCAAAAAATGTGTTGGTACTAAAAATAGTTTGTTATATAATTTTAACTCCTACAGAGTAACATGCAATGAACTAGCTCAGGGGCCAACATGGTCAGCTGTTGTTTAGGTTATTTGTGAATTGAGCACTCTCTACTTCATTGTGACTCTGAATGTTACTCCATGCTGGAATTGGTATTGAGGTAACATACAGAGTGCTGAGATCAGTCACAGTACTCGTTGCTGTGAGTTCTGACATTTTGATAATTATTCATCACCATTACTGGACCAATAAAACCGCTAATATGACATGGGTATCAAGGCCCAATATCAAATTGGTCCTTGTTTTGGTCAGTACTGAAGTATTGCTAAGGTCCTGGACGAACTGTGCTCCAATCGGTATTTACATGATGTTAATTCATTCGAACATACTGCCATTTTCAAAGAGGCATTTACGTTTGCCGTTAAGCAACTACATGTTTACATTATATATTCTGTTGAAATCTATTCTCCATCGCTAAACGAGGTAAAAAAAGACCACGGTAAAAACAGCACAATGTCACAGGGCTGTTATCAAGTTCATTGAAAAAGATTTCCAGTCTTTCACTACAGCGGTGGGCAGTTGTTTTACGTTATCAGGAGCCTACACAATATAACAGCCTACTAATGCTGATTATTGTTTTCCAAGACGTTGATTTCTCTTGCATTAGCTTTATATGTTGGGAGATATTTTGGGAGGCAGCAGGTGATAACAAACGCAATTAGTGTAAAAGTATTATAGCAATAGTTGATGAAAATGTAGACATTGCAGAGTAATACAGACAATTGATGTATCGAGAATCATTGTACATTCAAAACACTGACAGGCGAATTGTGATCAAATTGAATCATGAGGCCAGTGAAGATTCACACCTCTACTCATTATAGGGACATCTCCTCCTGACAATATTAGAAATGTCTACATTTGTTTTCTCTGGCTGAGGACATACGACTACTAAGAAATACTGACAAATTTATCAGTAGATGTATGTCATCTATGAGCACATAATGATGTAGTCTAAAAGGCTGCACCTTGCTTTCTGTGTCAGTCCCTCTGGGAGAGAGCTGACAACATAAGGAGGTTCCAGGCTCTGTGAGAGGGGTCATGACCCCAGGAAGTGAAACCAGGTTAGGAAATAGTGACAACTGCCTCCTCTCTTCCTGTCTGGAACATAAAGCCAGACAGATAAATGCTCTGGACCTGCATTAAAGAAGTTTGTTTTAGGCAGAGTCCGTGTTAGGTTCAAAAGAGACAAAACTGCGCTAATTGTTAAAGTGTTCCTCTCTTTATAATGCCGACGTAATCCTTTTAAACTGGTGCTGTTTAATCTTTGCTTTTTGTCTCTGCTGGACTGTCAGCTAAGAGAACTTTGGCTCTGCAGAGCTTCTCTCTATGGGCCTATTCTGCTGTATCCTCTACATCTCACTGATCCCTTTCTCTTTTCCTCTCTCCCCTCCGCTAACCCTTTTCTCCTCTCGTCCCCTCCGCATACCCACAGCCTTTCCATTCTCATCTCTCTCCCTCACGTGTTTTCTCTTTCCCTCATTCACACTCCTCTCTCTGTCCCTTCCAATCTCTCTCCTCCGCTCGCTCCCCCTCTCTCTAGCTCGCAGGACAGTATTATATATTCCAGTCTCATGCTTTGCATGATTTGGGCAATAGATGAAGCCATATCCCTCTCTCCTCTTCGGGCTCTCCCCTCCCTCTCTCTCTCGCCTTGTTGTTTAATGTTTCAATTTGGAGGAAGCAAACATTCAATCAGACAGATTAACTGTTTAATGCATGTCATCAGTCAAACTGTCTACGAGAGGGGGGCCCCTCGGCCTGGCGCTGCCTCTCCCCCCCCAACTGCCGCTACGTCCTTCTCACTCCCCTGCTCTCCACGCGCACACTGTCTACTCTCATATAGACAGGCCCATCCAGGCTCGAGCCGAGTCGCAGAGGCGTCTGTGCACACACAC
>CAEMYA010000130.1:3821140-3826140 GCA_903131615.1 Diplodus sargus
TTTACCCCCCAAAGCAAACACCCATCACTCAAAAGTCCCATTGCTCCAGAAATAAACACCCTCCCTGCAGTTGTTAATTCAGTGACTGCCGGCTCTGTCCATGGTGCTGAACTGGGTGGGCTTTGCTCTTAACAGGTCATCTTTCTGACCTTACACTAACATACCAACCCTAACCCTAATTCTAACCTGACACCAAGACATGAAGGGCAAAGAACTCTATGACCTACTTCTACCTTGAACTACCACCCTTATCAAAAAAGGGCAGAACTGCCTTTCAACAAGCTAGAAAGTGGTCTTTTATAATATTGGAACTGATTTACTGCAGAGAGACAGTGAAGACAAAGATGCTATAAACAACATGTTTTAAATCAAGACACAAGAGTTGAACTACATCCAATTTATAAGGAGACATACATAAAATAAATAAAAGTTGCAATAATCGACGAAAAATTGCATCCTCTAAATAAATCTGTACGTCCGAGTCAGAAATCCATATTCTAATGAGTAAAAAATTAAACTTAAAAAACTCAGCTAGGCGTACTGAGGAGAATTAGTAAGGGACTAGATGTGAGGTGGCTTACTTGTGCTGCTCTCCACTCCCTCAGCTTGTGCTGTCTCCTCATAGTGTCCAGTTAAGCGTGGCTCCATCTCTCCCTTAACAAATGCCTCCAGGCCTTCAAATTCCCAATTCCCAAACTTTGTTACATGGCAGATTTCATGTGTCTCAGGGTCTGCTGGCTCCTCTTGGACTTGTTTACAGTGTACATCATTCCGGCTCATGCTCATTTTTCAGCTCAGCTCTGCTAAGTGTAGTGCGGGTTTTACAGCATCCGTGTCCAGTTTTTGCAGACCTGGTCACGTTAATGATGGAGTGTCCTTCACTGAATTTGTCTCTCACCTTCTTGCTCTCTTCTTAGGCCATCCTCATCCTGTTTCACAGATCTGATCATATTTTCAATAGTAATCCTTCATAGGTTTATAAGGTATTCTTTTTAGGTTTTCCATCTAATTCAATTAATTTAATTTTTAAGGGGAAATCACTCCAGAGTCATATTTTTATTTTAGATCACCACCTCCCCTTTTTGGTGCTTTGACTTGTCAACTATAGTTCCTACAGTCTGTTTTGTGTGGCGACCAGATGACTTTGGGTGCACATTATTCAGCTGGAGATAGTCATTCTTCAACCCTGTATGGTTTAAGTCTTTTTAGGGCAACCTGGTCACCCTTTTGAGTGAGTGGACCTTCATCTTACCTACCACATGAGTTCTCCCCTCTGTGTTTGAAGCACTGAAGTCCTGTCTTGACCACCATATCTGCTGCCTTACTCTTCAGTGGAGACGACATTGTCTATAAATAAGAGAGCAGAAACTATGATACGCTTGCCAAAACAGAAGCTTCTATAGAAATAGGAAAATAGACAATTTGTGATATTTGTTTTTGTAAAATGTTCTAAATGTACACCATATGATACAACATTTAATTGCGAGCATCAGTTTAGCACTCAGTCTGAGGCTCTGTCTGGGTCATTAACCTATCAGCAGTATAAAATAATTCAAACCAAATGTTATTTAGGTGTCCTCCCATCATTTATTCCTTTTAAAGTCTTGTAGAAAATACCTACACGCCACCAGAGATCTCAATCTTAGATCTGATCCTGCTGTAAGCTTGCTTTAGAGGCCACGGCATTTTTGTACTCTTACTTTTGCTGCATTTTTTTCACTGTTTCTAAAAGATTATATGTCACCTGCATGTGGTTATGAAGACTACTCTCCCATAAGTGTGAACCAAATGTATCACTGTGTAACTAAAATGTGCCATTTCCCCTCTATTCATTTTAAATACAGAGAGAAGGTTATTGATTATATGACAAACAGAAGAGGCCAATTCACAGTAAACATGTGATGCATAACTGCACAACTAGGACACACACAAGAAACCTAGATGTGTTTGTCAATAAAGCATGTAGATTATATATACTTGTATTTCTAAAGAATGTTATAGGGACTGTGTGTAACATTGAGAGCAACTGAAAATAGGAGTTAATTCATCTTATAAAAACATATAGGCCTACTTGGTCATCAAAGCTGGATAATTTTGTTCAAGCAGTTTCATGTGGGTTGATTGAGAAGACAGTTTTAAGTCATATGTATTGGTTTGCTATGGAAAAAGATCTTTGTCAGTCTGTGTAAAAATCATGGTGACATGACTTGTCAAAGAATCAGAAAGTACTATTACATAATATGATAATCTGTCTTCCATTAAAAAAACAAAGAAAAAAAAACTGAGACCATAATTAGCTACTTTTTTTTGTTGCTGCTATTTTCAAGAGGATAGCAGAAGTTGAACTTACTTGTAAAACAAAGTATTTTGGCGTTCCTTGAATTGGGTACGTTGGCCGGAGTGTTGAATAAAAATGCACTTTTAAACTTAAAAGTTAAGCCTTGGCCACATTAACAACCATTTTTTGTACAACTTTTCCTCAGCCTTCTTCTAACAGATAAAGCTAAATGACACAGCTAACCTTACGTTAGCGCTAGCTTGTGCTCCAGTTCGTCTCAGCTAAGTTAACGTTACTACAGACAGCTGAGTAATGACAGTTAGCCTGCTTGTGTCTGCCAAGTTAGCTATATGTTTAAACACCTCCGCACCCGAAAATAATTCGTTTTCGGCTTTAAAAACTTTAAAAAGTTAAAAGTTATCTGACTTCGTGATAACTCAAACAAACTTTTACTTTCACGCGCGTGCTCTGCACGTTAAGATATGGTCGGCACGTTTTAAGAATTTGGCTGCCTCCCGCGGGCGGAGCTTATGCGTTGAACGTACGGCTACGAGGAGTGATTCTCCCTCCGGGACACGCTGTGGCCTGTATCAAAGCTCGCTCAGTTAACTGCAGTGTAAACCAACAGAGCACTGAAAGCTCTTATTATTGTAGCATCTGCCAACGAGATGATACATTTAACCTATTTACAGAGCTCTATTTATCAACATGCGAACCCTGATAAGCGTTTCAACTTTGGCTCTGGCAGTTGTCAAGACCCCAGCAATTGTACTGTTGTAATTTTTAGGAAATGCCATACACATGTAGTCTGTCAGGAAGCTACTTACATGATGCAAGAATTGATAAGGTATCAATAAAATGGTGATAAACAATAGACCACATGGGAAAGTATCATAGTTGTTTAGTTTGAAGAGGAAAAAGAAAAATCATAATCCATCATGTGTGTCATGAAGGAGAAATTAACAGCAGCTCTTTTTACTTGAGTACCCAAGTTTGAATTTTCATTGTTCTCGAGCTTATTAGTCACACTCAAAACTAGTGGGATAGTTATAAGTGGATACTGGCCGATCAGATATATCGGTGTATTTCAGTGGTATCGATGTGCCGATATAAGCACTTCTATGTTAGGGTAATTTACAATTATTATATTCCCAGTTAGTTTACTGTTTCTGTGCCAATGTCATTTTGGACAGTAAAGTGTATTGTTAAACTGTGATGTCCCATATGTATAGTTGTAACAAGTATTTAATAGCCACATTTGGGGAATCATTGCAAAGGTTGGGTGTATATCAGCCAATAAATCCATATCAGAATTCTTTACTCCCAAATATTAAAATCGAGTAACTTTCAGTCTCTTCTCATAAAGAACTGCTTCAGGTCTGACAATGAAAAAAACATACAAACCTTAATTTCATTTTTAATACACTGATAGATTACAAATAGATCTACTTTGCGTTTACCTTCTGTTTTGTACAATCCAATTACCTAGTTTTCAGTTTCCGGTGAAATATCCTAATGTGGACATTTTACACTTTATGTTGACCTCTTCCAGCGACTTAACACAACATCACACAGTTTCCATGCATTCATCAAATAATTTATTACATTTTTACACACATTGACACTATTTCAGGGGGAAGAAAAAAAATTATAATTTGTCATTTTATGTCCCACTGACTTCAGCTTGATACTAAGTCCTCAAGTGTCCATTTTAATAGTGTCTTGCAAAACCAGTTTAAACCTATACTGAAAAAAAAAAAAATCATACAAGGTCTGGGATAGTGCTGTAAAAAAAAGTTCCATGCAGTGTAATGTCAGAGTCATGATTTAAATGCACCTTTACTAATAAGTTAAAACAGTCATATAAGTCAAGAGGGTTACAAGTTCATATAAATAATCATATACAGATATGAGTTTGGACTTCACATTCATTAATAGATCATGTAGTAGACAGTGTGTAGCTCCCATATTTACTACTATAAATCAGGCTAGCTTATTTACAGTCCTCTCAAGAAAGATCAAAAAAATGTTTGACCTTTCTGAGACAGCTGGATTTGTGAGATCACATCATCATGTGATCTCACAAATCAGCCAGGTTTCAAGCTATGTGTTTGTGGTCCAACCACATTGGTTGACCAATTAGCATCCCCTGGGGAACTACTGGCAGCTTCGGGGCGTGATTTAGATATGAATATTTGTTTGAAAACAATGGTGGCTCCCCAAGACTCTTAGTGTAAATGCTGCTAGAGCATCAGTTATGATGGAAATGGAAAGTACATTTCATTGAAAGAAGAGCAAATAACGGCACTGAAGGTTTTTCCTTAGTGGGAAAGACATTTTCGCTCTTCTCCCAACTGGCTTTGGCAGTCAAGTTTGATTTACCAGCCGGCTCCGCTGGTGGTAGTGCTCTCCTACTGTTGATGTGACTGGGTGAGGTTAGCCCATGACAGACAGTGATGGACAGGTAGTTCTTTGAATCACTTGCCAAGTGTTTCTTGAAAGCGCCTGTCCTTTTCCAAACAGTTTCCAAAATCAACTTACGAGATCATTCTGTCCAACAGACCATCGGGCTCGTCAGGTTAGCGACATTTAGCCACGTGTCCAGAAAGATGGTGAGATCGAGCGAACCTGCGTAAACAGTTGGGGCAGGAATATGGCTTCTCGCCTGTGTGCGTTAACATATGAGTTTTAAGGTGGCCTGACAAGCGAAAGCTTTTACCAC
>CAEMYA010000130.1:3831140-3856529 GCA_903131615.1 Diplodus sargus
TGCGCTGAGCTGACAATCAAAAGCTTGCACGTTTTGCTGAACCAATTTAAGTCCTTTTTTTTTGTTCTCATTGGCAATTTTGATTGTCACTTTTTGGGGTATAAAGCACATGTTGGTTGCAAAGAGAGCTGATGTAATTTTTTTTAACACCTCTGTTGGTCAATGAGAAGAATTTTTATCTACTGTCCAGCTTCAGTCGTTTTATGAGACTGACTTGGCGAATGCGCTCATACCTCATTAGTGATCACAGACAGGATGCAACATTGTTCCGTTGATACGTATAGCAGTTGCAGTGCATTCTAGAGACAGCTGGCTTGGTCATGTGAAGCACTGATTTACAGTATAGCAATACATAATACAATAAAAGACACTTAATAATTCCTTATACAGTGTATGTACAACTCTGTTCAAAATGCTCACGTTAACTGACTCTGTCATAACTCTTTCTTTTGGACTTTGCCTTGTGGCTGTTTCTTTCAAATATTTAATTTATCACATATCAAACACTTTACAGATTTACTCCACCTCTTTTATCCCTGTCCCATTTAATTTATATCTTTGATCCCCTACATAGCCATAGTGGTCAGGTGCTGATGCCCTAGCAGCCCCTTGCGCCCTCCCCCTGCCCCTGCGTGCCCCCCTGCGTTGCCATGGCCACAGTATTCTTGCAGGTTCTGACGCAAAGTGACCAGTGCAGAGCCCAGACAGGCCCGATTTGGAGCCAAGACACCCCCGGGCAGCTGGAAGAGGACAGTAGCCACCCCAGCCATGCCATCGTCTGTGGGCTCCAGGGTGATAGGCCCGACTTTAAAGGATGAATAGGAAAAGCCCATGAGCTGAGAGAGGAAGGGGTCGGAGCGGCAAAAGTGCTGGTAGCCGCTGTACGTGGATGGGTGGTGATGGTGTGAGGCTGGGGTGCCAGCTGTGGTGCTGGCATAGTGGTGGGTGTTCAAATAGTGCAGCGGCAGATGCTGGCCGCCGTTGCCCCCTCCACCCAGGGTGAGGTGATGGTGGTGGTGGGCTGTGGGTCCGGAGCCTGGGTCATGTTTGTAGGACACAGCTCCTGCCCTGCCCCTCTGGCCCACCACCACTCCTCCTAACTTGCTTGTGCGAGCATGAGCAAGCGATACAGTGCTGCCCCCGACCCCTCCACCGGATGAAGGAAGGTAGATGAGCTGAGGCTCCTCTGGCTCAAGGTATATGGTGAGTTTAGCAAAGGGCCTTGATGCCATCTTGGTCATCTCCTGGATATGGCGACGCTGCTCCCGACGGAAGTCCAGGAACTGCTTGACCTTCCATAGGAGGACGCAGACAGACAGGAAAAGGAAAAAGCAGGAAAAGAAAACAGAGAAGAAGACAAAAAGATCGATGTGGGCTTGGTCCTGTCGCAGAAACAACAGGCCCTGGGACTCTCCCTGTCTCTGGCCGGTTCCCACACCTCTGAGAGCGATGTAGAAACGGCTGGATTTCAAGGAGTGCACCTCGTGGGGGAAGGTTATGACCACACGATCCCGAACACTGCGGACAATCAGCACCGTTTGTGGTTTCCACACAGTGATGTAAGATATGAGTCCTTCAGCCCGCTCCTCTCTGATTTCTCTCTCTGTCCCCGGGGTTTTTGCTTGTAGCTGCAGTGGGTTGTGAGCGAGCACAGGGCCGCCGAGACTGGATGAGGCGTTGGCAAACACCTTTATAGGGGACGGAGGTGAATCCTTATCTGCACCGGAGGCTGTCCCTCGACTCGCGGATTCATCTTCGATCTTGATGGTGTGGATCCCTGTGTGCCGGTCCACATCCACGATGAAGGTGTCGTGAGAGTTGGACACATACACCTCCACCTCACCAAAGGTAACATCAATGGTGACTCGGATGTCCACATTAGTGAACTTTGGCTGCGCAGCGAAGAACACGGTGCGTCCCTTGGGCAGGTTGCGAATGGTGGGATCGTGGAAGCAGTTCGTCTGGGAGGTGGGATCAAAGCAGCACTCGGTGTCCACGTTAAACTGACGGTAGCACTGACGCCCATTCACGGGTGTGCCATTGAAGGAATCTTTGCACTTGGCACACTAAATAGAAGAGCACAACAAATACAATTCAACCGAAACTCAGCAATGTAAGAACAAGGTCACAAACTTTTTTCTTAATCCTAAATGAAAGTGAAAACCTTTCATATTTGAAATTATCTCTAGCATGTGTATACCTGCTGCCTGTAGCAGTCTTTCCTGTCACTCTGAGGGCTGCTGAGACAAGAGGAGGTCTCTGTGTTGTTTTGGCAAGGGCAACCTGTACCATCGTGTTCATTACACGTGTCTGCATGGCCATTACACTGACACCTGCAATGAAGAGGAGAAAAACACTGAACCTGAAGTAAACTGAAAGGCTAAAAAGCCATTAGCCATTTTTACTGATGCCTTTCCATAGAATTGCCCCTGATGAAATCACAATCACAAATAAGTGATATCAGTCGTGAGTATAAATGTCTTTAAAAAGTATTTATAGTATTTTAAAGCATTATATTCTTATATCCAACATATAAAGGCTTTGTAATGTTGGTCACAGTGTGGGAATCCATTGAGTGCTGAGGAGCAAACATTACTCACTTGTCACACTTCCCCTGCAGCAGGAAGTAGCCACTGAGGCAGCTCTCACACTTGTCCCCCACGCTGTTGTTCTGGCAGTTAACACACACAGCGTTCTCCTCTGTGGGACCTTCAGACACCCAATTCTGAATCTGAAAGTAGAAGAAAGAGAAACAGCCCCATTCAACTCAAAGAGCTGGAATAAAGACAGTGCTTGCGATACAAGTGCAATGGCACACGACTGATGTATTTGCTTTATACTGATAATCAGAGAAAGCCACAAAGATGACAAATACTCACGCTGTTGGGGTCCAGAGGGAAGAGTCGGGGGTTCTCGAGGGCTTTCTTATGTTCATCTCGGGATAAACACACAGCGCTGTTTCCCCTGCAAAACTCCCGACATGGACGACAAGTGCCGCCCCCTTTGGCAGAGCCTACAAACAGAGGCTTACACTTCTCACAGTGCTTACCCTGCAATGGGGGAAAGAAGGAATCATCACCTCCATGAACATGGTCAAACAGTATTTGCAAATGTTTTAATTGAAGTACTCACAATGGTGTTATTGTGGCACTCCAGGCAAATGTCTGGTTTGTTAACACCAGCACAGTTGCTGTGTTTGTTGCAGCTACACTGAGAAGAGCAGTTATCCCCCACAAATCCAAAGTGACAGTGGCACTCTCCTGGTGACACACATGTCCCGTTCACACAGCCTTGTGCACACACTGGCTCACACTGACCGGAAACACTGTACAGGACAAAGAAAGAAGAGCAAACTTACGTAAACCTGTCCAGTTACTAGAGCAAGAGCAAGTTCTTTTTATTCTATGCTTGTGTATTCAGGGCCTGAGGCATTTATGCTGACTCTTGATCTTACCTGCTGAGTATGTAACCATGTTTGCAGGTGCAGTGGTAGCCCTGGGGTAGGTCGTGGCAGTCCTGGGTGCTGTTGCAGTGGTGATGGCCGTTGGCACACTCGTCCTCCTCCGGACAGTGGAGGAAAGACCAGCTGCTGTTTCTCAGGGGGCAAACGCCCTCACTCACTCCTAGGACACCAGAATGGATTAGAAAAACAATTTCTGTAAAAAATGTTACACTGAAATGGTGACTTCCTATAATGCTCAGCTTTTTGACTGATAAACTGAAGATATTTCTCACCATCAAGTCCTCCTTGCAGGCAGCGTCCAGCCCCGTTGCCGCCTCGAGCTGCACACCAGCCACACTGAGGCCTGCCGATACACTGGGAGCACTGGGTGAGCTGGGAGCACTGGGGAGAGCAGGAGTCTCCCCCAGAGAGCAGGCGACCACACTGACCCGCCTCACATCGCAGAGGCACGAAAGACGGGCTCATGCACTAGAAGAGAGGGGGAGAAGTTAGCTGTATAATGAACATGATTTTAACAAACAGCTCTTATAAAATAACACAAACCGGACAGTCTTACCTGCTGCAGAGCCATGCTCCACACACAGTGCTGCCAACCTCCATCGGAGCCTCTGGAGCCCAGGCAGAGGCTGCAGTTATGGAGACTGTGACAGGGTGGAGGGCACGGCATAGGGGGAGAAGACTCCACCTGCATGGGTGAGACGTTGAGGAGGGCGTAGCTGAAACAGGTCCAGTCATAGGTGGGGTTCACACTCAGGATGCGCCTCGTCTCACCTGGAGAAATCACAACACAGACATGGAACGCTTCATGAGAAATGACATATAAACATCCACAGCTGTAGACCGAAAATAAATAAAAAGACTTTTGAGGAAAAGCTCTGTAACACTCTTGCCCGTACCTGTGCGCTTGAACTGGCGAGTCCACATGCATTTTCCGGAAGCAGTGCACTTGGGGCAGTCAGAAGCCTCACAGCTGGTCTCTGTGCAGTTGCTGGACAGGAAGATCTCTCTCTGGTTGATCCGACAGTCGTGCTCAGACGTACAGCTGACAGAGCTACTGATGCAGGCGCCCTCTGGACAGTTTGTGCACCACTTACACTGCAGAGCAGGCTGGGAAATTCAACAAACATATTAGTTGTCTGACAGTGGCTGTCTTTTTTTTGTGTTAGAATGAAAGGTTTGTATGTTACCTGTGATGGACTGGAGAATGTTTTGGGGTGTCGTGCAAGGCATTCACTGCAGGTCTTCAGTCTGCGACACTGGTCTGGCTGACGAGGGGTCGGGGAGCAGGGAGACTGCCCATTAAAGCAGCCCATTCTGAAGGAGAGGGAGGGATGTGTTTGATTTAGCAGTGCAAATAACTTCAGATTCAAGATCAAGATCATCATATATTTAGAGTTGCCTTCAGCCAATGTGTTACCTCTCAGCAGTATCAGAAGAAGCACAGGTTCCCCTACACCACATGCAGCTGCCTGTGGTGGTGTTGCAAGCCTCTGGTGTGGGCAGCAGGGCACAAGGGTCAGAAGGCACAGCCAGGGTTAGGAGTCTGCCAAGTGTGACACCATTGAAGCCTCCAGACAGGAAGAGACGACCACCCCAGCTCGTCATGGCAAGAGACACTGAACGGTTTACTGGATCTCCTACAGCTGAGTCTGAAGAAAAGAGATGGAAAGTGGTTCGATTATGGCATTCTAAGTTATGAGCTTGCCATGACTGAATCTTAGGACAGACATTAAGATGGTCACCTGGTTGTATCCAGGTGTTACAGTTGATCTGGTACAGAGACACTGAGTTACTGTAGTCCTCTGCTTCTGTCCTCCCCCCAACAATGACCATGGTGTCTTTCATCAGGGCTGCAGCGTGGAAGAAACGGGACAGCGGCTGCGAAGCAAAGAATAGACAGGTTATCTTTATGCAGTGGACTGATAGACGGTAAATGCTTGTCTTGACTTTGGCTTCTTACCTTATTGCCCTGTGAGGGCACCAGCAGGGACCAGGTGAGGTTGGGGTAGAACAGACTGTAGAGCTCTCCTGAAGGCTCCACCGTCTCCACGTGGAAGCGGTAGCCTCCAAAGACGTAGATGGCATCAGTCTGCTCATGGTAGACGGCTGAGTGGCCATATAAACCTGATTCAACACATAAAACAAAGCAGGTTTAAGAACAGAATTTGTTGCATCTGTTGACAATTCTTTGCAAAATGTGATGCGGAATTTCTCTGTGGGGTACAACTATTTTTGTACTTTCATAAGAGGTGCATCAGTCAATAAGTTATTGATAAAAAAAACGATATTACAACGCATTAACAAAAAAGTGTCTCAAAAACCTGTGGGTGGTGTGCCAGTATGAGGGGCAATGGTCCAGTTTCCAGTGTGAGGGCTGAACTCGAGCAGATGGTGGTTGAAGCCGTTCTCTGGAGAGTATCCACCAATCAACAGCACAGAGGAGTCTCGGCGCACAGTTAAAGTGTGACCAGCCACCGCAGGCAGCACTGTGCCCTGTTGGAGGTGGAGGGAACATTTAATATGCTAGAAGTAAAAAAAAAAACACATCAGAGATTTTGTATTTCCAGGATAAAGCTAACTCTTACCGTGTGTTCTCTCCAGACTAAACTGCTGAGATTGAGACTCCAGGTATCCATGGCAACACCATTCTGAGTGACACCGCCCACCACCAACATGAAGTTGTGACTGGCTCCATGGTTTCCAGAGCCAGACTCGTGAGTGGTCAGCAATGAAGAGGCATGGTGATAGCGAGGGCGAGGAGTCGAGCCCTCTTCAACAGAGCTCGTCAACATTTGGGTCCAACGGCGCTCAGAAATAGAATATCTAAACCAACCAAGGACAAAACACTTTAATATGGTAATTCAGACATATATCCACCTGTATTTAACTAAGGAATAGGTAAGAGCCTTCCATTGGATAGTTACTGCAGGGATCAATATGTTTCAGCTGTTTCAACAACTAAGGAGACTGAAACTACTAAAATTGTGTTAAGAACTGCCAAATGCATTATTAAAACTTGGAAGAATAGTGGTGACATCATCAAAACATCATCTTCTAGGAAGAAATGTGGTTGGAACAAAATCTTGAATGATTGTGATCTGACATGACTTAAACGCTTGGTGAGATCAAATCGTAAAAAAAATCAATAGTAATACTAATTGCATAAGCTCATCAAAACGATACCATGTTGAATGTGTGCCGGAATCCAGGACAGAGGATAATAACATCAAAAAAGGTTTCATGCCATCAATAATCATCAGGAAAGCCTTACCTGTAGACATTTCCTAGAATACCCTCTGACAGAGAAAGCCCTCCATACATCCAGAGGTAGCCCTGTGGTCCAGACACCATAGAGTGACCCATTCTGTGGAGGAACCTGTGTGCCTGGTTCTGTGGAGGAACAACACATATGAATGTGTGTATGTATGAGCTGAAATGTAAAAACTGAAAAAGTGTGCAGATTGAAACATTTTCTGTGTGTTATGCCCTTACCACTGTCATCTGTGTGTCCAGCAGTGTTTCCCAGACCAGGCTGTTGGAGTCTCGAGGAACAGAGCAGTCTGAGCCAGCCCAGCTTTCAGAGCACACACACACTCCCAGAGACTGAAACAAACAGAATATGCTGGTTAGCAATCTAGGAAACATTGTTCCCTCATCTTTTACAATAAAATTCTGTCCAGTTAAATTAATCTAATACTTAACAGTAATATTTTTGACACATTTTTCCATTATTGATTGATTCCAGAAATACACAATCCCTACGCTCAAAGTTTGGAAAACAAAATCAAACTGTGACAGCTCTTACTATATTACAAGCCCCTCTTCCTTCTGTTACTCCACAGTCCTGAGGGCATATTGGCCGGTCGCAGTGGGGTCCACCATATCCCTGAGGGCACTGACAGAGCCCCCCTTGGCACTGGGCTCCACCTGGACAAGCAGGTGACCCATCTTCTCCCTCATCAGAGCTCTGGTGACATCGCCGCACCCAGAAAGATGCGTTGAAGCCTTGAGGTTTGTTAGAGGAGACGTTGGCCTCAAAGTAGACAGAGATCACACCTGGTGGTAAAGGAGAAAGTGGAATATAGTGAAAGTGACATGATGAGTTTCAATGATGTGTTTAAATGCCTACTTTATTGAATGAATATATGGATCGATGGATACCTGAGGTGGCCTCCACGGTGATAGGTTGAGCCCTTGTGGTGCCACAAAATGCCCCAATCAGGTTGTGATCCGAATGTACAACTCCATTACCCAGGAAACGAGGAAGGCCATCAAACACATAGACAAAGGAGCTCTGCAAAATAAAACAGACAATGTAAAAAGACACTTAGACAGACAGAGAGAACTATTTTTGAGGCTGCTACACAGCTGTTCGTTCACATTTGTGCGTGTGTGTCATCAGGTCAAATCTGTACTCACTTTACAATGCGTATGAGAGTCAGGGTGTAGAGTGAGGGCTACAGGGGGACACAGCTGTCTGGGCAGACAAGGCGCCAGGTTCTCAGTCACTGACAGGACCCACAAACAATGAGAGAGTCCTCCCCTCCCTTCTGTGCCACTTCGCCACCCCAGAGAAGAGGAGAGAGGAATGGCAGAGGAGGAGGAGGGGGAGAGCAGGACAGAACGGCCCTGGCACTGACGGTAACATGTGCCATTGTTCCTGTTAGAAAGAGAAAAATAAAACATTATGATGGAAAGATCTGGAAATACAAAAATCAACCAGAGAAAAGGCCACTGTTTTCACCTTTTTTTACGTTTATCAATATTTCATTATGATCCCCACTCCTTGATTTTGATTTGTTTTCATTTTTTTGAAATCCTCTTTTTATTGAGTTATATCTAGGTCCATATACACAATATACTCATTCTCATAGGACTTTTCTTTCCTAGTCTTCAGTAAAACCCAGATGCAGCAGTAGGTAATAAAAGTGAGTTAGAATAGATAATACAGAAACAAATAAATACCAATAAAATAAATAAAAATACAGGCATAAACATAGAAAATGAAATAAGATACTCAAATGGCTTTAAACTTGTCTTGATGCTGTCTGTTAGTCTGTCTATTCTAAATATATATAACACTTTCTAATAGGAGAGCACCAAATACAGGGGTGTCTAAAAACTTCAAGAACCCTTATGCCAGGAAGATATTAACGATGGGCAATATCAGAATATAGGTTGATGATTTTCTTCAAAGAGCCCAGTTGCCTTCATTAGTTGCTCAATATAATGTTTGTTTAATAAAATCAGACACATAATATTTACATTCCACTCAGGGCACACAGTTAAGATCTCCTTACCTGGGGTCTCCATAGTAGCCAGGCAGGCAGGACTCACAGTGCGCTCCCTGAGTGTTGTGGGTGCAGTAGCACTGGCCTGTCTGGTTGTGACAGTATCCTCGGAGTGGGTCGCCATGGCCGTTACACTCACAGGGCACACAGCCGCTACCACCAGCCAGGGCTGAACCGAAGCTACCTGGACGGCAGTGCTCACAGTGGGGCCCTGTAGTCCAATCTGAGAGACAGGAAGTATGTCAGCAGAGCAAATTTCAACAAAAAGTAGTTTAGTTTTATGAATTGTGATGAATGATTCTACATCATAAAGAGTCCTGAGCAAGTATGATTTAATACAAAATATGACAGACAGCACGCCATTCATGTAAAGCATAATCTTAAACAATCACCCTGGCATTCGTCACAGATTCCTGGTGCAGTTATACAGGTGGAGTGAAAGTTGCAGCCACAGTCGACATCACATTCGACACCACTGAGAACCAGAGTGGCCGGGTCGGACGTCCAGCCAAGGGAACATTCGCACTCAAACCGTGGACTGCCACTGCACTGGCCCTCACGACACTCATTGTAGCATCTGTGAGAGGGGATAAAGTATGTTTTTTTGGATTACAAAAGAAATCCTGATGACTAAATGGTAAATGTAAAGAATATTTTAAAGTGAAGACAGCTGAAGTTTGTATCAACAAAGTGACACATTTTTGGCTTAAGCTCTTACGTCTGGTTGCAGTGCAGTGTGCCGTCTCCTGTGTATCCTCTCTCACAGTGGCACTCGTAGGAGGTGGGAGTGTTGATGCAGGTGGCAAACAGGTGACAGTTGTGGAGACCCAGCCTGCATTCCTCTACATCAGGGCAGGTGGGGTAGGACCAGATGGCATCTTTGTCTTCATCGTCAAAGTCCTCCAGCTCCATTTCCATTTCCAGGGGTCGAGGTGGGGCCGAGGTCTGGGGCTCAGGGCTGGGGGAGCAGGACAAGGAGATGTGAAGTTGGACAGGATGTATACTACATCCATCTACTGTGCTATGTAGTTGTCAACGTTTAATTTTTATCCTGTTTTGTTGGGCTGCATCTTTGCATGAAAGGTGATATACAAATAAAAGTAATATTATTTTCTATTTCTAAATGGATATAGCTGATGACATTGAAATGTTTTCTTTCAATATAGACTGGTACAAGTAGATTTTATCCATTGATAAGTCCCACAAATGTTTGTTAAAAACTGTCCAACACACAATGAGAGGTTTCTTCAAAAAAGGAGAAAACATGGGAAGCCTGTTAATTGGAATTGGAAAGATTGATTGTGAGAAACTAGTTAAGGACCCTTAGCAAGGAAGGTGGGCCACCACAAATAATTTGCAATCTGTGAGAAATGTTCCACCCACAATAAGTATAAAATCCTATCATATATCAAAAGCCCTTGTCTCATTAATAAAAGCCACATGCAAACCGACAGTTTATTGCATCAAGTCATAAAAGTGTAATAAGAGATATCTTACTTTGCAGCCCGTGCTTCAGCCACAGCCACACTGCAGTTATACACCAACGGATCGTCCATTCCTGCCCAGTCTCCCCTCAGACATCTGAAAAGATGGGTGGAAAATAAATACATGAAATAAATACAAGAAAATCACAACAAAACCAATAAAAGCTTTTAATAATCGAATGCTTTGCAAAGTGGGGTTTGAGACTGGGTTCCTTGCTTCAAGGGTGTCCCCAGTTAAAAGGGGAAAAAAGGATTTTCACTATAATTCCATCAATAAGTAACACAATGGCATAATGCGTGGTTATTTTGGTCTTGCCATTCATATACTTTCAGTCTAAAAGCAAAAATCTTATCAGACGGTGGTCCACTGTGTAATCTAAGAACCACGGGTACTTCAGTCATTTAAATCTGGCGTGTTGCCTCTCTTATGTGCTTTCTCTGTACAAAGTACTTACAAAATATTGTTACATGTTTTCCACACTTACTTTCCAATCGTGGGATTGTTGTAGTCACCACACCAGCCACACTGGAACGTCCGCAGGCAGTCTGTGCATGTGTTTAAAGCTGAACATTGCTTACACTGGGGAACCGAATGAACACTGACAGAGGAGAGAATTAAGAATGAAAATATTAGATTATCATTCTCATTTGACTGACATAATATACCTAATAACACTCACAGTTTTTTGATTTAGTCAGTTCTTTGTCTTGTGTTTATTGTGAATGTGAATGTATTACTGTATGTGTTCAAGTTGAAATCACCAAAACTGACAGGAAGGCAGTTATCTGTACAGTACAGAATATCTCATATCTCAGCTACAAATTAAAGAAAGAAGTCTTAAAAATGTTCTCATTTTACCTGTCATACCAGTCCCTGCATTCTCCATAGGGGTATTTTGTGAGGTAGGCAGCAAAATAGAAGCAGGCCTGGGCTGACTCACACCATGCACACTGGCTGGAGTTAGAGAGGCACTCACCACACGTCTTTCTCCTTTTCCAACAAAAAGAGAGTGAGATGTAGATTTTTGTTGGAATGATGTATGATATCTTATCACCTGTGTTAAAAACATAGTTTTCCAACTCACTGGTTGCAGACTTTAGGACACCCCCTTGGGTCACGTATGGATCCATCTAGTCTTCCCCGTCGACTACACTGGTAGTCGCCTTTCTTGCTGGAGTTGATCTGCCACTCACAAAAAGGATCCTGCAGGACAGAGTAAGCGTTGTGTGAGTCAGGAATACAGCAGCCTTTAATTAGACTATACAATATCAACAGCACAGTGACACTCTATGTTAACGCCTTCTGTTATCTGTGATGTACCTGAGTACAAGCGGAGCAGTCTCTATACTCCTCACACAAGGTGCAGTGCTGGGGTGCTAGCAGCAGATGGCGCTGGGCTTCTCCTCTGCCTTCGACCTTCTCTCCCTCAGGACACGGCTCCAGGTCTGGGCTGTCCCGCATTAAGCATCGTGACAAAGACGGGCACCAGCCACAAGACTGGTCTGATAAACAGGCCAAGCAGGACATGTAGCTTGAGCAGGAACCAGAACGGAAAGGCTCCAAGAACAGGAAGGAGATCTCCTAGATGGAGAATATGGGAAAAAGAGGACATGAGGTAAGATTTTTTGTTTCTACTAAAGTAAACTCATTGTGCAGAAAAATGACAGAAATGGAGGTTTAGCTATTCCAGTACTCACACTCCCTCCAGGCAATGTTCTGTTCCAGATCAGAGCCATCTCACTGGTTTGTCCTGACCCCGAATTGTTAAGGTAGCCTTCAGCCTGAACAAGGTAATGGTTGCCCCTGGTCAGGTTGGAGAACAGTCTACTCCCATCCGTGCGAGCCAGCAGCTTCAACTCCTTCTCCTGCTGGGCTGCCCAACGTCCCACCACCTCCTGCTCCGACAATTGAAAGATGCAGAGACAGTTCAGGAGAAAGAAAAAGTGAAGAGTTCAGCAAAAATGTCAATAATAAAAGTATTAATTCACATTTTGTCTTGAAATGTTGCTTGTTGGTGCTCTGAGGAAAATAGTAAAATAGTAGGGGGGGGTTTATCTGTTTTCATCTTTAATTTAACAACTGAGATTTGAATATTTTATATATTTTATGATGTTATTCAAACACCAGACTTCTTAAATGTTCTTTTAGTTTAAGACTGAAGACAAATGTTCCTTACTTTAAGTGTTTTGTTAAATAATTGATAACCACTGTTTGCCTGGTGTTCAGAAAAATGATCCGATTCTTGATTCAAGCTTGTGAAAAACACCAAAGAGGGAGTTGTGTTGTCCGCTGCACGCCTACAATTAAGGTAGATGCCAACACAGACCTGTCCTGATTACTCCTGTGTGGATGCTTGCTTTCCAATACTCACAAAGTTATTCCACAAGGGACCAACATTACTAAATTATGTCTAGTGAATATTATATTACAAGACCTCGTCTAGAACAACTAATCCCGTCAATAATTTCCAATTTCAGACGAGAAATTTGTTTTAAAATGATTTTTCAAATTTAAAAAAACACAACTTAAAGTGTTGACATGCACTTTCTCTCACCAGTTGGCTGGAGTTGGGCCCTGTCGCCATTCGAGCCTCAAAGTGGAGCCTTTGGATGCGAGCCCACATGGAGACAGTCTCGGTGGGAGCTGTTGCAGGCGGAGGGGCTCCCCACAACGGGTGGATAAAGCCCCTGAACTGTAGGGCTACGTCCATTTCTGTGGTGGGGCTAAGGATGATGGTGGTGCTGCGGAGGATGGACACCTGGCAAAAGGGTGGTGAGGATGGAGGATAGTGGAGGATGGATGGAAGTGGAAACACATCAACAGAAGCACTATTCGCTACAGACTGCTTCACAAGTTTGACAAACTACTTGACAAAGGAATCTTCTCTGTGAGCCAATTGCAAAACACACAGCGAACAAAGAGAATAAAAAAAAAGAGAGGTGAGCATTGGGGTCAAGAGATAAAAAAGCCAAGAACATAAGGCATAAAATAGAAGAGAAAGATTCAAGTTGAAGAGGTGCAGTGGAGTCTAAATGGCACAGCAGTGTTGGAGGAAGGAAGGAGGGATAAGTATAAGCAGAGAGGGAAGTATTTACAACCACAACTAGCAAAGTTAGGACTTGAGATTTGGACTCCGTACCTTGTCAGGCTGGGAGTCGTTGCGGGGGTGCTGGAAGGTGAGCAGGTGCAGTCCCGGGACATAGTTCTCGGTGCGACAGGAGTGGAGGGAGGTTAGGAAAAGGGTACGCTCCCCCCACCAGCCGTACGCCCCTGAGATCTGGTCCACACGGCACGCACTTCGCTCTGTGAGACCGAGAGGGAGAGGTCAGCACACAAATAACACATCTGACCTCTTAAAATTTTCAAAATACAGCAGTTTTCTAAAGTGCACTACTGTACTGCAACGAGTCTGATCTGTGACTTTTGTGTGACCTGTGTCCAAAAAGAGTAAAACGACATGACCTTGCTGCACCAGAAGAAGTATGGGCTTGGGCAGACGAGTCAAATCTAGGTCTGAGTAGCCTGTCCAATCTCAGCTGGGTGCAGTCAAGTCACTGTGCTCTGTCTGTGACACACGTCCAACATGAGTCTAGTCCCTCCCATGTCAACTCCCAACAACTTTCATTTTTCAGTCTGAGGCTGAGCCCTTCTCTTTTGCCCTCCTTCCTCCCTCCCTGGGTCTCACCTGACACTGGCAGGCAGGACTCGTTCTGAACACACCAGCCAAATTCCCCGGGGGCACGGGCCCGATCAGCTGGGGTGCCACTGAATACCAGACAGGACTGGCAATCAGACAGGAAGCGAGCAAGGCCCAGGCAACCAGTACTGCCACACTGTGGACACAAAACCAGGGTCAAACATTATAACCACAACCCTTACAAATATTCATACACACAAGTCAAAGTGAGCAAATGTATTGTTTGTATAACAATGTGGGAATAGATGTACTAACAACCAGAGGGCTGTACAAAGGGAAGTGTTACCGGATTAGTGGGCTGGTACTCTCGACAGCGGCCTTCACACCAACTGCACTCTGGGTTCTTAAGGCACATACTTTCATCCAACGCCTCAGCACAAAGAGCATCCTGGTGAGGGAAGACACACACACACACAAACACGCACAAACACAGGTTTTTCACAAAAATGTAGTTATCCTACTTGTATTTCTTGAACACACTATCTCATCCTTTCTCCTATTAGTCTTTTTACAGCTTAAAGGGACATCCTATCTCTGTTGATGGAAAAATGTTTTCACTTAAAGCAATACATATCTCAGTCAGTGCTATATTGACGAAGAAAGCTGAGTTCTCCTGCTGCAAAATCTGTTGTTCTTCCAGCTCCAGCCTTGTCATCGGATGTGTACGGGATGTTGGTGCCCAGAAGAACTACAGGCTATTTTACAGTATTTTGGCTGAGTCTTTTATTTATTCAAGCCAGAGTACAGCCAAAGAAATGCAGCAGGGCGAGGCCAAGACTGCAGCTGCATTAGCCGCACAAGAGGGTATGGCTATATTCTTAAGCTGTGCTGCAAACAGTAGTGCTGCCTTTGCTCAACTGCATAGATGCATCTAATTAATTCACAAGCAATACACTTCAGCCTGGGCCGCTGCTGATGGACACTGTCGCATACCCCAAGAAAGCCTGTGTGTGCGTTACTATGCATAGAATCTTTACTTTTTACTTGGACGTATGTGTGCTAGTGATGTTCAACATAAACTGAAAAAGAAAACCAAGACCAGCATGGTTGAAAGGGTCAATGACCATTGAGAAAGTAATTATGTCACAAAACGCTACGTTTTGGCCAGTAAAGAATTAGCTGTGGGTTATGGTTATATGGTTCTATATGTAGGCACTGCTTACATGGCACTGCGAGTGGGAAAACCCTTAAATTGACAACATGTAACATCAACACTAGGACATCCACATTAAATACAAAAAAGACTTGATTTAATTTGCCAGTCTTCCCAGTGATATAACTTCTTGTTCTCTTGTTTAATGAAGCTTTTACTCACCCTGTCACCTTGATCACTACTGACAAACAGTGGAACTTTGTAAGCCACCAGGTCGCCACGGGCAACACCACTGTAACCCCCAGCAACCAGCAGCACTCGTCCTTCCATCACAGCAGCAACATGTGAGTAACGCCCCCTCACAGCATCCCCATCTGAGAAACAATTTTAGTTTTGTAAGGACTGTAGGTGCACAAGTCGCAGAGGAGACGCAAGGACTGTTTGTAAGAATAATGAAAGAACTCCATAGGTACTCACTGAGTGACCATCTCTCCCCGGCAGACACCCACTGGTGACAGCCCAGATGGTAAAAGAATATCTCCTCATCATAGCACTTCTCCTCTTGGTAGTGAATATGTACATTACCCCCTGGGAGAGAAAGGCAGGAAGAAAAAAGATGAAAATACACAGGCCTGCACTGATTAAAATGGATGATGTCTGCCTGTTTTTACAGCGCTTACCATAGACCACCATGTAGTTTCCGATGACGGTGGCTGAGTGGAAAGCTCTCTCCCTGGGACCTGTTGCTGGGAAACGGGAACGAAAGGACGTCCAAAAGCGCCGGTCCACGTGGAACACGTCGGTGTTGTTCACCCTCACACTAAACCTGAAAAAAATCAAAAGCAGTTAAGCAGTTTAAGTTTCTTTAAATGATGCTGTATATTTTTTATTTACTTGTTGGATTATTCTCAAAATGTTCTTTGGGTAACAACTTGCTTTATCATTTTGAATAATTTGTTCCTTTACATTTTTCTTGTGCTAAATCTTACACATTCTCCCACAGGAATTATGTTTTATCTGATGTAATGGAAGAAATCGTTTACGTTTCATGATATTTACATAGGGATCTGTAGTCCCCAAACAAATAGAGATACACTCCAGAATTCAGCAGCAATCTCTTCCTCACGAACAACCATAAATAGAGAAGTGTGCACAAAATGTTGACGCACATGAAACAGTCTGCATTTTCTCTCACACTTCCTACTGTACTGTTGTGTACCTGGCAGTTGTAGGCCTGTGACCTCCGTAGACCAGCAGTGTCCTGGATGGGCTGTGAAAGACCATTGAGTGGCCAGCTGTAGCTGGTGGTTTCCCACCAGTGGGCTGAATATTCTCCCACCGCCCAGAACCATGCAGGCCGAACCGATATAGAGAGGAGGAAAACATATCCTCCTCAGTACGACCTGGGAAATAAGGAGAGAATAGGAAAGATGCTGCTTAGGTACGATTTAATTCTCAGTGGACATCAGACTGAAAGGTCCCAACATAAAGTGAAACCTACCTCCAAATACATAAAGATAATTGTCAACTACAGCCGCAGCATGATTGGCCAGTTTCGGAGCACCATGTGAACTTGAAAAGCCGAGCTGTTGCCAGTCATCTTGCAGCGGCCGGTACATCCAGACATCACTGGCCAGCGAGCCGTTGGCAAGCTCTCCTCCAAAGATAACCATATTACCCGTCCACTCTACTGCAGTGTGGGAGTGACGAGCCACCTGACAAAATAACCAAGCCAGACATTGCATGAAGGAAGTGAATAAAAAGAAATGTGAAATAATAAAAGCACAGCTAAGGAGTTCTTTCTGGAGTGACAACACAGCGAGAGGAAATTTAGGAGATTTCTTTTCTCCAGCAACTCTGGCTGTGTTGACAGGGTTTCTTGGAACACCTTGTCCCGATTAAGGAAACCAACCAGGTTAAGATGGCATTTAAAGGATCAGGTTACTGCAGAAACCTGGTAGTAGCCAACTTGCGTGCGTGTAAACACAATATGAGATGCAAGAGCAGGAGGAAGCAAAACTGTGTTTTTTTTCCTCAAACCACTTACAGGAGAGTGACCATAAGACCTGCTTTCCCACTGGTTGGATGTGAAGTTATATTTGATCAAGTCACCAAGCGCTCTGTTCAGGTCAAACCCTGGAGGACAGAAAAAAAAAAAAGAAAAAAAAAACATACGCCCATTAATGATCAAAAACATTATCAGATACTAGAGAGGAGAAGAGTCAATAAAGAGACTAAAGCAAAACAGCCATGTTGATGCTGGTTGAAATCTACCCAGTGTACAAGTTAGACTTTGAGAAATCTGCTGAGGAATTAAGGACCATTAACTTAAAAAATGTGTTACAGAGGCAGGTAGACAGTGTGTAAAAACAACATCAGTGGAAAAAGAAGAGGATGTCGCTCTCACCGCCAAACAAGTACATGGCTCCAGTGGTGGACAGGTACACGCCAGCAGAACCCGTCCTGGGAGGTGTGTATGGGTTTCCCTCGCTCACACGGCACCACTGCCCTGCCCCACTGTCATCATAGAAACCAAGCTCGCAGCTGTGACCCATGAAGCCTGGTTTACACAGACAGCGCTCTCCTTTCTGGGACAAAACAAGAGAATAAGAATAGCTTATTGAGCAGTAATCAATGTTTCACGAAAATGCACAACTGGAGTCATTAAAGCTCTTGAAGGAAGGATGAGCGAACCTTTGGATAGAAGGATATTTACTTCATGCGTTCATTAACCCTCCCCTTTTTCCCATTTTACCTTGTCACACTGGCCATTCACAGAACAAGCCTGGGAGCACAGAGGGGTTATACAAGCTGCTCCTCCCCAACCCTGATGGCAGTGGCACTTCAATGTAGAGGGATCGCAGCGGCCATGACCACCGCAGGCTCCGGGGCACAAGGAGAAGGTGTAGGTCGCGTTGAAGCCCAGGAGGTTGTAATTGGCATCGCTGAAGAGGTGAAGCAGCATCTGGAAATAGAGAATTACATAAACGGGCAAAAAGTTAAACTATGCCATAGTTGGACTGCTTTAGTTTCTTTCATTGTATATTAATTGGTTACCTTGCCAGATTTTGCTTCAATAGGCTGAGGCAGGGTGTTTCCACTCAGACTGGCTAGGAGCGGGCTCTGGTAGGAGTCTCCATCATACACAAACAGGTAATCATAGGTACACTCCGTGTCCATGAAGGTGAAATTTAAGACAATGCGGTGACTGTTGCTGGGAGCTGGAAGATACAGAAAAGGGTTGGAAATATGAGTGCAATAAACCGACAGTCTGTTGGCTGCAAGATACTTGTTTCATGGTAAATATACCATCATTATACCTTTGATAAGCCACTCGCAGTTCCCATTAACAGAGTAGTTTCCCGGCCCATCTGTGACATAGCCTGGCGGCCCCCTCAGCACCTGCCTGTGGCCCTTGCAGTCCCCCGCCTGGCACGCAGGTGGCTTGGCCAACAGCAGAACCACCAGGATGAAGGAGACAGGGAGGGGGGAGGCCATCACTGGCACCGCCTGAATGATGGAGAGCAAAAGGTGACAGGGAATCATTCGGTGCAGCAAAATGAGGACCAGCCTCCTAAAGCATCGTTGATATTATACTTGAAACTATGCATTCTGCCTGTAGAATGTAGAGGATTACTTCTATGGAAATACAATTTCCGTGTGACCCTTTCAGTCCCCTGTCTGTTTACATTGATCTTTCTGTTTTGCTGACTGATCTCTCTGCAGGATTCCAGTTTAAGAAAGCATGACTCAAAAAACAAACTCCAATGCCACTCTAAGCTGCAGCATTAAACAGATGTAAAGGTGGCCAAATCAGAAAGCTTGATGCACATTACGAGACTTGAAAAGCAGTCTGTGTGCATAATACAGTTTCTGATGGAGCTAACGACTGTTAGCCTCATGTACAGTAACGTTAGCTCATTAACGTTACCAGTGCAACAATCTCACAACAGCAATGCTACAAGGATTTGACACATGAAGCTGGCGTTATACAAACACTACAATACACACTGCTATAGTGTTTAATAATTGAATTTCTTATCTTCAGCTAGCTAAGGAATGAACCAACTGGTACCAGCGTCAAGGAGCTCTCCGCAGGCTATCATAACAAAGCTAACGTAGAAGGCTGCTAAGCTAGCTAACCGAATACCGTTAACAGGCAGAGGCCGTTAGCTGGCTAGTCTGCAAATTTGCATATTCCTACTCACCAGTTCCCGTCTCTTTGGCCTCATGGTAGTTTACATTTTCGGCGACCCTTTCACGCTAGCTACCACATGAGCCAACTTGTCGTTTGGGGACTGCTCAAGACTGACAGCTAGCCGAATTAGCCAGCAGCTAATGCAGAGGACAGCCCCGTCTACAACACGGTGGGCTTCTAGCTAGCGGTTAGCGGCTCAGCCAAATCCAGATGCGCAATCGTCAGTGGCTGCAAAATCTACCAGGGTAAAGTCATTCTCGAGAGTAATTAATCGTTTTCTAATGACGGCCTCGTGTTTCTAAAACTCGAGCATTATGCTTGTAGGAAATGATGCCGGCTAACAGCGCATCCTTTCAGCAGTATCGACCCGATTCCTGCGGTCCATCTTGGGGACAGATGCCCGTTGTTTTGGTGTTTATGGCTGGCTAGCAGTAAACGGTGGTTGCCAACACAAAAGACAGCGCCGCGACTGTCCCGACCCACCACCGCCATCCAGTGGAGACTAGAGACCACGTCTCAACATCTGTATATTATTTTTTAATCAAATGTTTTATTCAAAAGGGACGATGCAGTGTAATAGTTCCAGTACAATGAATGTAACTGATGTGCTGCACAGAGAGTTTAAAGCTATTGCTCATTTTCAACTCTTGTCCCGAGTTGGGCTTTTATATGTGAGAAATGTAACACACAGCTTTCAATGATCAGTATCATAAAATAAAATAATGAATATAAATACCATATATATTCTGGGATATTGGGATATTTTGGATGCATACTGTATGTGCATGAATGTGCCATAAAAAGCTAATTAAATGTGTTGCATTGTTTCGGGGGAATAAAAACATTCCCAAAACACAAAGTAAAAATTCACAGAATAAACAATCAAGTGAAACACTTACATGTGTAGTGAGTGAGTTGTGTAATTAACCCTTTAATTTACTTTTACTTGTAGTTTGGATAGCACATTTAATGTCAGACACTTTTAAGACTAAAGGTTACAAAAGAAATACATCAAAACCAAAAACGTATGACTTTTGGGTAGAATTACTATTTAAATAAATCAAAGATAAGCAACATTTGGTAATGTTAACATAATACATCAAATATCAAATAAGTGTCCAAGATGCAGCATTTACTTCATTCATAACCAGCTAAGAATAAGACATATTTCTTATTAACGAAAGAAAACAATTTTGATTTTCACATATTTTATTGAGCCACTGTTCACAATGAGAGAACACATTCAGACTTGTACATATATAGATTCAGAGCATTAGTAGTATTATAAACCAGGGGTGGGACAAATATATCGATACACTGGTGCCATATGCTTTATTTTCATTACAACATGCTGGTGCTCTGAACAGATTCCCCAGTTTAACTCACTGGAATCACTACATCACGACTCCTTGTGGCGTAAAACCTCTGGGCCATAGTTGTATCCTTACCTTAAACATTTTAACCCCAGAACTGTTTTTGCTTTCTGCCTACTTCTGTATGTTTAAAGCTGGAATGATGGCACTCATGTCGACACGGTCACGCTACAGTCAGTGTGTGTGATAAAGACGCACTAAGCCAAGACTTTTTTTAAATCGTCTTCTCAGTTCAGCTCAAATTCTGTGAAACTGACACCACACATTGAATTCTTCAGCTAGGAAAATATGGTGCTGTACACTGAGTCTGTTCCACCCGGAGTATATCCTACTTTAAAATACTGCCTTGCTGTGTTCAGTGTCCACCTCCTGGCCACACTGTCTGTAGTGAGTGATGAACAGCAAACTAATAAAATAATCTAAAATCTGACAAACCGGCACAGTTAACATTTCAGACCATAGCATTTGAGAATCAACAAAAATCATCTAAAAGTAGGAATACAATTTGGAATTAAACCACATATTCCAAGCATTAATCAATTCTTCTGATTCCTGATAGATTGGAATATAACAAGTATCTACTAACATTAGCCCCAGTAGCCCAAAAGCAACTTAAATTATTATATTCACACTCATTTTTTAATCTCCCCTCCAGCACAATGCTAAATAACTGGAGACGACTTAATTTATCTCTTCAATCAGTTTTGACTGCCAGCATCAGCCAGGCGGACACATATTTTGGTGTCATTTTGGACCGGTCAGTCCTGCTTCCTCCAGCTAAGGCACGTCTTAAAAAAGAAATATGGTGAAAAAGTCGCTGACTGCCTGCATGTTTTAAAGTTTTCAAGCATCAATCCGCAAGTTTCATAACTGCCGTACTGCTTTTGAGACGCGTTCACATTTTACATGTTTATCTATATTCCGGTTAGGTTTTTTGTCTATTTACTTTTTGTTGTGTTTGGATTTGAATCCTTTCTTAGATTTACTTAGATTCATTGTCATCCCAGTTTGACTGGCACACTGCTCTTGCTTATAAAAAGTGTGTGATTTGAAAATAAATCATAAAGTGACATTTATTTCCAATCAACAGCGATCCCTCTGCAGTACACTCGCCCATCATGAGGTGTGTATAGCCATTTTTCCTGGAGCCAGGATCATTGGCGTATTATGGAGCCCAGGGCCAAAAATAGGAAACATCTTCTCGTCAAACTTGTGTGTTAAAGTAACCAGGTGCTTTGCTGTCCCCCCATCCCAAAACGACACCTCTCCCCGATCCATATTCAGCTTGACGCGGATCTTCTCAGGACGCTGCTGCACCTGCAGCTCTGTACGTTCAGGTGTGGAGGCGGTGTACGCCCCTTTGCTCAGCCCTATCGACCAAACACCGCGGCTCGTAGAGAGCGTGAACTTCTTCTTACGGGTCACTGACTCTTTGCACACCCCCACAATCCACCTGGGGTTGTCACCGACGATGACATCCCATCTGTGTTTCCCAGCGGTGTAACCATCGACACCCAGGACGAACACGCAGGGATCGAAGCGCTCCGGGTTGTCGGGGGCGGTCAGCCGCTCGGCGCTTTCCTTCACACTGGTCAGGTCAGCGCTCAGGCTCAGCCAAGGAGAGGCTGAGTTTGGGTTCAACACCACAGGATCTGCACGCAGGAAGAGACAAGACGCAACGGTGTTGTTGAATATAAAGTCACACACAATGTTTATAGGCTTACAAATGCTTCATATCAGTTCCCCGAACCACATCAACATTCCCATCCACTAATAGGCTGTACTTCACTCACTATATTTGACATGGGCCTGCATGTTCTTCCAGATCTTGTAGCTCAAAGCACCGACGTGCTTTCCCATACTCAAAAGAGAGTCATCGGGAAGGCAAGGGTCGTCACGAGTCCACTGGGCTCTGGAGCAAAGACGGCAGCATGTGAAGTTAAGGACAGATGTGTCACCATTCAGTATTCAATCTGCCTTTTTTTTTTCCATCATCGACAGCTATGCCAGTGACTATTGACTAGTGACTATTGAGGCTTGATTTGTGAAGATCAACAGACTTACATTTTCAAATTCTTCTTTAAAAAGATATCAAGTGTGAGATAACCGTTATATATTTGGCCAGGGGAACGTGCTGTAATGGCTACCGCAGTAAGCCGTGTGTTAAGTGTGTGTTCAAGTGTGGGGAGCGCCACGAAAGCACAAAAATGTCGTTTTTTGGATGGACATGCACCAGACAGTAGGCGAGGCGGAGAGAGAAAAAAACTAGGGCCAGGACTCGATTAAAAAAAATAATCGAATTAATCAGAGGCTTTGTAATTAATCAATCGAAATTAATCGCATTTTAATCGCATATAACTATTTGACCTGACAACAGTGATAAGCAATTTTTTTCACATGGCTTTTAGTATATCATTGAATAATGACTGAATACATAAGCTTAAAAAACAAAACATTGTTTTTTTTTTCCAAGACCAACAGACCAGTGCAATTTTTGCCATAAAGTGTAGCAATAGCATATTTAGGAATACATTTCAGAGATTCAGGTAGCCTATAGGTAGGTAGCCCTTCTGTAAACTATAACACTTTGTTTTGGGTCCTTGTACTCGGAGTCGAGCTGACGTCCACGCTAGCTCCCACACTAACGCTAGCTGCTATATGCTTAGCATTTAGGTGATATCTGAGGCTTGATATGCTGCGGTGACACGCAAACTCCTTCTTTCATAATTTGCACACAACCGTGCTCTTGTCTACGATGCCATCCGTCTGCTTTTTAAAACAAAATTTCCCATCCACGGGGCCAACCAAAGCGGTCTCATCTGCTTCTTCGTTCATTGTTGTTGTCTGAAGTCATGAATGCTATGCATGAACGTTAGTTGGTGCTCCAGTATAATCGGTACCCCTGAAACTCATCCAGTGAGAAACGTTCCGCGGTGCAAAAATTAGTGCGATTAAAATGCGTAAATTTTTTTAACGCGTTAATTTTTGTGTAATTAATTAATCGTAATTAACGCGTTAAAGTCCCGGCCCTAAAAAAAAACATACTGGGGGAATCATCAAACCTACTTTTATTTTCGATGATGGAACTCTAATGCTCGTCTTGATGGATTTTGAATTTAGAATTAAAATTGTGATAGCCCTAACAAGAAAACATAAAGTAAACGAAACAGCAGTAACCTGGATAACACAGATCTCCATGAGAGCTAAATGACAAAAATGTGTCACTGTGCAGTGCAAAGTGTGTTTGAAAAACACATTATGATAATAAATATATGGTGAAATGTACTTTCTGGCCTGTGTTGTGGTGCATATTCCGCACTGAGTACACAATATCCATGATTGCTTCTTGTGCCGTGGGTTTTACTTACTTTCTTTTTAAATTCTGGAAATTCTGAAACAGAAAAGAAAGTGAATTGAGATTAGTTCAGTGCAGCTTCGAACAGTGTTGATAAGTCGGGGACGAGCTGCCCTCTCTTACCTTCAGGAGGGGCAGATCCTCGTTGCCCATCTCTTTCTTTAGTGTGTCGATGAGCTCCTTCAGAGTGACGATGTCCTTGTTTGTGTCGACGATAAGCTCCTGAATGGCGGCGATCTTCTCCTCCTCCTCAGTCGCCAGGGCTTTTAGACGCAGAGCTTCTTCGGTCACGAGCGCCGCGTGCAGCCTCTCAAACTCTGACTTGATCTGCTTCTCCGCCTGTCCGGCTTGGTACTGCATTAAGCAAGAGAAAGATACGTGTGAAATAAAATAATCCATACAATCTGTTGTTACTTTTGTCGAGTTTCTTTTTTTCTCACCGAACAGTGTGAGAAGTGACGGTAACTCTACCTTGATGTATTCCACCGCGTTGTTCAGTTTATGTGTCGTTTTCTTGTAGGACTCCACTTTCTTTTCAAAAATCTGGACTTTGAAGCTCAGCTCCCGCTGCAGGTAGAAGAGAAAACAGGAAAAGAGCTCATGAAAAGCAAACACGATGTTTCAGAACAGTGTTATGCCTGTATTCTATCATTCTCTGTATTCTATAAACCTGTATCCACACTGGGTACTGGTAAGGACTCAGTGATTAGACTAAGCGATACCTCACAGCAGGCTTATTAAGCTATTTTTCTTAAGAAGGGGACCAGATATGTAGGGGCCGGACTTTACCATTCCCAATGTCTGACCTGTAAAGCTCTGAATTTGAATGTGTTAAAACAATGAGCTTTTTGTGTTTTTTTTTTTCTCCATGTCCAAAGGACAAGATAAGGATGCAGCTGTTTAATGTTCTAAGTAGGCTGTCAGTGTGATTCTCATGAGTGTCTCTTGCTTAAACAGCCTGAGTAAAAAATCTTTTTAATGAAATGTGAGTATTTTGTGCTTAGCAATAGATATAACTAATGATTGAGCTACTGAACCACCTAAAAAAATTATCAAAGGGCCGCAATGAGGTTGTAAAAATGCTGTGTTCGCCGCACAGTTACATTGTGTTTGTCTTATTGTCCTGTCTTCTAGTGTATCTACAGTCTTTGTCTCATGTTCCGTTCAGGTCCTTATGTCTTCTGTGGCAGCGAAGGCCTCTGGGAGAAACCATTTCTTCACAACTTTATACTTGTATATGGATGAGTGGACAACAAAGACTGTCCGAGTCTTTACTTATGTTATTAGAGTTCCGGTGCTTTTGCTGCTAAGGGTCAAAGTCCAGAGATACCTGCTGTAACTGGCCTTCAAATAACGGATATCAACTACAGAGTTGTACAAATCCTATAATAAACACATAGGATCTGTGTATTTAATCAATAATAATTATAATCA
>CAEMYA010000130.1:3856551-3878524 GCA_903131615.1 Diplodus sargus
GGCTTTTAGAAATTGCGGAAGTTATTATCGATACAAAAAGTGATCTTGACAAAGAGAAACAAAGTATGTTGTCATAGGTATTATAACATTTAGTGTAATAACTGTATTACAATGGTGTCTTGCAATCTTATGTAGGTAGAGATTTAGTAACTAATACTCTGAGAAGGGGTTTGATGAGAAGACTTCCAACATTTCCTCAAGTATTATTTTAATATCAGCTGAGTGATTTTTCAGAAATGTAACTGTACTCGATACTTATCGTAACTGGTAATAATTCTATAATATTGTGAAATCATGAAAATCTCATTGCAGGATAGAATCATAAAACATAATGTGTTAATTCTGGGAAGCACTTTGTAACTTTGTTTAGATAAGGTTACAAAGTTAAATAAACAAATTATTATAATTCAAATCTAAAGGAGAAGTACATATAGGATGCAATACAGCATATATAATAATTAACTTGAATTGAAACATGAAGTACACCCAATATTCAGTTCTAGTACATTACTTTTTTGTTTTAAGTTTGGTTTATTTATGACTTGATGAGTTTATGACTCTTTTATTTCTACCTTTGTAAAGATATTTGTACCGTGGATCTTCGTTCCTAACAAATAAAAAGTATAGTTTGTGTGCATCTACAATAGTCCCAGTAATTTAATTTCTCCAACAGCAGTTGAAATACAGTTGTTTGCTGTTAACCTGAAGCTCAGTGCCATCAAAGAAATATTACTAGTTTTGACGAGATACGTGTTTTGGCACATCACCAGGTGGACAACAGGTGAGGTCATCTTACCTTGCACACCGGTGCTCCGTCTCTCAGGGACAGCAGCCTGTGTGTGCTGTGCAGGCTGACACAGTCCACACACACGGGCTCCTCGTCCTTCTCGCAGTACAGCTCCAGAGGCTTCAGGTGCAGGTTGCAGCAGTCCTCGCCGCCGCCGCTCTCCAGCTTCGGCCTCGTGTGTTTGGTCTTCAGGTACGTCTCACAGGCGTCGCTGAGCGCGCGGTTGCCGACAACCTGCCCTTCCTCGAACTCCTTCCTGCACAGGGGACACTTCTTGTTGTACTGCATGCTGCTCTGCTGACACTCCCGACAGAAGCTGTGGGTGCAGGGCAGCAGCACGGGGTCCCTGAAGATGCCCTGACATACCGGGCACGTGAGGTCCTTGTGGAGGGGCTCGCGCTCCTCCGACATGTCCTCATCCGGACTGTCAGCCATGGCTCCACGGGCCCTCTTCACTTTACTTTCGTTTTCGGCCAAAAAAACCCCACGAGCTGAGACAAATACGCACTCCCCTGTCTCTATGGGGTATGTGGAGGCTTCACCAGTGTACTTACGCTTACAGAGGACGAAGAAACAATATCAGAGACAGGCCGAGAGAGGAGAAAACCCCACAAACTGCGAGAACACAGCGCAGCAAGTTAGTTTCGGAGCCACTCTGAAGGGCTGAGTCCTTTTCCGCGTTTAAGGGGCAGGCAGGAAAACTGATCTGGGTTTAATACAACACCACCCTCTAGTGGATCTGGAGGCTGTAACAGAAATATGATCAGTCCATCACGTGGAGGTGAGTCAAAGTGTTAAAGGGGCACTCTGTAGATTTGGGGAAGGGGAAGATCTTCATTGACGGGATTTTCTTTATAACCTAAAATCATTTTATTATTTTTTTCTTGAGTGAATAAACTGAATAAACAAACTGACTTTAAAGGACAAAAGAGGTTCATGTTGTTTTACTTTTTTTAATTTTTTTTTTTAAATATGTGGTGGACCCTGCCACCTTTCTAGCTTCAAACAGTGTTCTTGGAACCTTATTTTCCAGTTTGTTTATTCACTTATGGGGGAAAAAATAAACCTTCCTGAGTTTGTATTATTGCCTCATTAATATTGTAATATTCATCTATTTCATTACTGAAAAAACAAGCTGTTCTCAGAGGAAAATAAGATCCCCAGAACACTGTATGGAGCTAGAAATGTGGCAGGGTCTGCCACAAATGAATGTGTTGTTCTTCAAGATCACTTTTTTCAGTCATGAAAACAAAGAGAGTTTGTTAATTCAGTTTGTTTGGGCATAAAAAAACAGTAAATAATTCTCTTTCTCTTCTGTGAAAAAAAAACATCCCCTAAAAACGACGTAATGCACCTTTAATATTACTGCTGCTTTAATGTTTATGTTGCATTTTGTTGCTGTTGATGTTTATGTTCAAGTTAATTTTGAGTTTAATCTACAATGAATTATATCTTCGTCACATGTTTATCTTAAAAAATAGGAGTGTTTTCTCAGCCCATGAAAGAACACTCAATCTTTTTGTATAAAAAAAAAATCACATTAAAAATCACATCATTTGGAAAGACATGGTTTTCACTGGAGACGGATTTAAGTACTGGAGTAGAGGTATAAAGTTTTATAGAATTTTAAACGCTTCAACTGAGTACAAATACCTTGAATTTGTACAGTTGTAGAGTACTAATGAAAACTAACTGACTGATTATCATTCATCATTCTTTACTATATAGCCCTGGTCACAATGATGTATAAAGAACAAAGGCCTCCTCGACAGGTGCTCGGCCCCCCCTATAGAGACACACTTCAGTCTACACACCAACAGTTTCCCACATACCGTGACAGCACTCAACCACACGAACATAAACACGTGTCCCAACTTGACAGTTTCGTTTTTTTTGCCCACACAGGACATGCCAGCTTGCACTCCTGCTGGTCTGAGATAACTCAACAGTTGCTGTGTCACTGTGCTGCATCATGAGAGGGTAAAGACAACTCTCTGTCTTCCTCTGTCAGCAGAGCAGACTGAATGTGGGCACCAACTGGATTCTCAGGGGCTTCTTGAGGATTAAGTAGGTCAGGTTGACTCGTGGTAGTTATTTTGCTCTGTGCTGCAGCCCGTGTGGGAAAGTTGTTCTTCACCGAGGACAGAGGGCATTTGTTTTCTTTTTTAGTTTTTATTTGTTGACCAGAATTTTGCTTCGGAATGAAGCCTTCCTAAGTTTCCATAGGAAGTAAAGCCTTGATCGGTGGTAAGGTTACATTGTATGTATTAATTAATGTGTAGCACAGGTCCAAAAGCTTTCTGTTATCAGTGTCTCTTCGCTTTGCAGTGGCTGCTTAGACTTTAGATACTTTGTCAAATGACTGGCACATCACAGCTTCTTGCAACCTCCATCTATTAATTGACAAACAAAAATGTGAGCGACAGTGTTGTGTTTTCATATTCAAGTTTTCTATAGCTGTCTCCTTACAAAAAAAGATAAAGAAAAGATCAGTTCATGCTGTAAGTATATCCAACAGGTGGAGCTAGAGTGCTATTATGAGGACATGGTGACTATGGGGTCATCTCTGTCCCTGCCAGAGCAGCACAGCTATATGCAAACCGCATGGTCATTGTGTTACTATGACATGATGTGTAATATATGTGAGTGATTTGTTTCAGTGCCTGTCCCTTTTGTTCTTTGAAAACCACAAGCTCAGAATCAGTGCACGTCCATTACCTTGGTTTAGGCGTGGGCTGGCTACCTGGAGCCATCACTGGTGGACGTGAAGGAGGCTGTTCATGCCATGTGTGTTTGTTTGCATTACAGACTAAAACTCGGACTTCCTGAAATACTGCAACGGCCTGAAAAGAGAGACATTTTGTTCCGCATGTTCCTTGTGTTCTGTGAGTTCATATATTAAAGCTGAATTTCTAGCAGGTGTTGAAAAACAGTTTGTCACATTTAAACCACAACAGGAAGGTGTGACGCTATTTTGGTGTAACATGGGTTGCTGAGCCCCTCTCTAACCGTACAGATACCCTGCATGGTGCTCAAAGTGCATGAGCATTCGATTTCACTCTGACAGAAGGATCGGACTTCCCGCTGGTGTAGCTCCAATATGTGGCAATAGCAGCACCATTATAATAAGCCTGACTTAGAAAATATTACGTTTATTATTGTCACAAAGCCGGGAATTTTTGTGTACTGTCAGCACAAAATGTATTTTAAAAAAAGCTACATTTCAGTCATCACAAAGCAAAAAAATCTGTATCTGTGTCCACATTTGTGAGGAACTCCGCATGCTTCATTGTAAAATATAAGAGGCTGACAACATGGTAGCTGACTGTAACAGCAGCAAATGTCACACAGGAAATCCACAAGGGCGCTGAGGGCTTTTTTTGACATACAAGTGAAGACATACGAGTGCACAAATCTAATCATTTCGTGGGAGTCCGGCCCTTTCTAGGGAAGGTTTTGTGATCTTGACACGGTTGGTGTGAGACTTTGGCGTGACGGTTTTACAAGTTAACCAAAGTGACATTGGCAGTGATGATGCAGGGACTTTGAGATGATGATGACGATGACGGGGTGGCTATCCATTTCATACCTTTTGGCGTGTTAGGCCATAGATCTTAATGGCAATATAAAAATCAAAGGTAGGCCTAACTGTCACAACCCAACTCGTGGCTGGGCAAAGAAGGAAATACCACATATGAATTGTGCTTCAAAATTATTTTATTGTTGAGACACAAACGCTGTAGCTCGAGAACGATGTGCTTGAACACCACAACAACGGCCACAAACACAGAGACTCATCTACTGTATCCTGCCCATCCTCAAATCTCTGCAGGCTCGGAATCAAAGGAAGCATCGTTAAAAACAAACTAGATTATAGTGGATATGCAGAGATATAAAGTCCAGCCCAGTTGCAAGAATACATGTTGCTACTGTAGGTATCTGCAAACCAATGACATGTTAAAACTGTACGCTTCAGACAACGATTCTCATGTTCTTATCAACATTTCTACAATACGGGTCACACGACATTCTGATTACTCGTATATGAGCTGACTTTAACGTCTGGAGGGGATTGAGGTGGCAGCACGAAACCACCGGACAGACATTGGAATATTAGGACTGATGGACCAAAACTAACAGGACTTAAATGCACAACTCAGAGATCAGATCTTCATTTGAAGAACGCAGTCTTCACTTGCCAAAAGAGAGTTCGATACACAGGTGAGCAGTCAGTAAAGGCGAACAAATCCAATCTGGAGAAAGGCATTAAAAAAAAAGCCCAATAAAACAAAAAAACAGGACAACACACGACACAATTAAAACCAGCGCTGGAAAGTGAAACACAGAGGTACCGAGAGGGGAGAACAAAGACACTAGAGGATGAAACCGCGAGAAACAGGTGACACAAATCGAGAAAAATTGCACAGATGGGTGGACACAGAAGGCAGAGGAGCGAGCTGCTCTGAAATGAGACACGAGATGAGCATTTTACAATAAAACAGGAAACAAAACCTAAGAGCCAACCTAAGAAGCGAGACGGGATGTGGTACAGGACACTTCCTAGTTTAAAAAGAAGCAAAAACTTTAAAGAGACAATACGAACAAGTGTTCCTAACCCAAACCCACTGTTTTTTGGCTTTTTTTGTACCCACACGTAGCCACACTTTGCATTAGAGTTGCAACATTTCTGTGCTTTGTGGAAACATTGCTATATTTCTAATGAACATAAAACTAAAGGGATCTTATGAGGTTGTGCAAAATATCAACAACAACAAAAATACAAAAACATTTCTGGCACTGTGCTAATGCAACAACCTCCAAAAACAAAAAGTGAAGATAGTGGGGGTTCTCTTGGAGTACAGACACCCTGCTGAAAAAAAACAAAACAGCATAGACCAGCACCAAAACACGTACGCTGGTCTATTATGTTGTGTTTTGGTGCTGGTTTATGCTGGTTTTTCCAGCAGGGCAGCAATAAAGCCACACTATTCTCTGAAACTGGAATAAGAAAGACTTGTTTTCTAATGAAAGATTAAGAAGGAATGCCATTTAGGATATGAAAGAATGGTTCTGAAAAGTGTTGGCTTGAGTCGGTAAGGTATCTTCATTTATTCATTCATTTATTTGATTATTTGATCAGCTCACGTCCAGGTGCCAGTTCACCTCTTCTGGCCACTGCACAGGTGCCCATGAGAAAGACAGCGAACTGCTCAGACGCTGACTATGTGCGTGTGTGTGTGCATTTAAGGCGCATGTGTGAAATGAATAATCACAAGAAAGTTGAAAAAAGTTTCTCTGTGATTAATAAAGTATTTTGTAGGGTTAACAGGATATGGTGCAAAGTGGACACACATAAATCATCAGGAGCCTGCCTCAACGGGGGATTTAAGGTTTTCAGAGTCTTCATCTGTATTTATTTCTGTTGTGTTTAATCTCTGTGATGTCACATTATTGATAATTGAATTGTTGTTAACTCCCCTTGTTTTTGTTTTACACGTGGAGGGGAGGGAACACTGCAGAAGGACAGTGCTTGTGATCTGGACTGTTGTTCTTTTTGTCGTTGTTTATTTATATTGGAAAATAAAAGCTGAAAGTAATTTACTATACAGCCTTCAGGCAGCTGCTGACAGGGAGTGGTATTTATCTATTTATATCAAGCTGCAACGCAGTCAGTGAAAGAGATGTTACATAACCTCATCTGAAGTGTCGCACTGTGAGTCCACACTGTCGAAAGGATTTCTGTCAGGGAGTTAAAATCTTAACCCCGCCCTCTTTCCCATCCTTTGCCAGAAAGATTTTGACAACCAGATGTTATATGCCACTACAACCAAATCTGAGTAGGGCTTCCAGTGTGTTAGGGTTCAAGTGTTAGTGACACACTAACCTCCAATGTGGTGACACCAACCACCATGATTCAGAGCAAGAAGGTGCAAAAGGAAGGACTGACAGGCACAGGAAACCATCTCTGCAGGTGTTCACACAGCAGTGAAGGGGAAAATCTCGAGCTGCTCTGATAGTTTGTCTCTTCGCTGACGTTCATTAACAGAAAATAATTCATCCTCCAAAACTAGTTTTGCCCTTGTCGTATATTGGTGCCGTCTATCTCACCACGATCAGTACAGGAAGTGGGGGAAAGTGCATTGAACTGTCTGATCTGATCGGTTGCAATTCCAACCTCGTAACGTGACAGCCGTAGCTATCGTACGAGCTAGTAGGAATCAAAACTACTTTTTGGGGATATTTTCGTTCTCCCACTTCCCCAAAATCACGTTGCCATAGTTTCATAGTTTAAAACAGAACCTAAATGTAAGGGAACACTCGCACCACAACAAACACACTCTGACTCCGTCTCACCATAACCAGACACTTGAGTGGAAAGATTTTATCGAGGAAAGACAAAAAAAATTTAAACAAGCAGTGTGTGGTGCCGGTGGTTAGTGACAAACATACACTTTAGCGGCTTGGGGGATAAAGATATCAGAGCCTTTTCTGGTCTAACACGTTTGCAAATGACACACGAAAGGCCTGTGCCTGTGGGTTTTGAAGTCATCAAAGGAAAAACAGAACTCTTCAGTGGCTACTGGACCACACTGAGGCTGTCGACATTGCATACCTCTTTACGCTTTCAAAGAAATGATTCGTTCTTCTCAAAGCATCGGAAAAACTTCAGTGTCACTTGAGAGTTTTAGGAGGTGTGTTTAAGACACCGAAAGTCCAACTCACAGCATTTCACAGCCCACACATACATCATGCATGCTGTTTTCAGTTTGCGCGAAAAATGATTTGAGTAAATGACGACTTAATTCATCTCCAGCAGTGTTTTTTCAATCGTCGTGGGCTGAAATTTGACTATATTTTGCCCTTCATGGCCAGATGCTTGCGACTTCCATCAGCCTCTCTCACCGCAAGAAATGCATGAAGACTGCAGCGCAAGACAGGAAAGAAAAGGTGTGAAAAAAACAGGAAAACGATCGAAAAGCTTTCCCCTGGCAATAGGAGAGAGGGGAAACAGACAAGACACTTCAAGCCCCGTGCTGTTGCACGTCTCATGTTTGCACGGTTGAGCAAAGTCAAACAAAAAAAAAAAAAGGTGTGATAAAATCTTGAGGTTTTTCTTGAGAGGAAGAGCTGCTTATCTACAAGACGGGCTGTGAAATTGATTTAGGGAGAGATTTGATACTGATAAAAGGTTGTATAAGTAGTATCAGAGGTTTTGAAATTCAGTCAAATGACTTTTACATTCAGTGTCTTGAGATAAAATACGTTGCGTGAAGATATTGAGTACATCTGCTTTCTCAGAGAATATTCAAATGCTTTGGGACTGCTAGACGTCTAAAACCCAACAGGATCCCTTTCATATCAACCCAAAAAGCTGAATCAAAAACAGGAAGAAGTTCATTCATCACTTTCATTCATTCTGTCTCGACAGTGTAGTCTGATAACAAGTTTGCTGTTTGTCATATAGGTGTGAGCACGCGCTGTTCCAGCACATCTCTACTGACACCACATGCACGAACGTCTGGTGAACAGCACGACCACATTTCACTGCTCCATGTAACAACAAAAACAAAACACCCAGTCGTACAATATTTACTTACATGTGTCTTTTTAAACGTGACACACAAAATGAGGCGAGCTCCTGCGTTTAATCACTTCAGTCTGTATTTCTTACAAACATACTCGGGATGTTGGCTCCATGCCATAAATTCTGATATTTCTTTAATGTTTTACTTTCGTGTGTGTAGAGTATATTATTGATTTTGTTTTTTTAGGTGCATCACTTATGATCCTTTAAAGCAACATTATGTAGAAATTGGCATTTTGTGCAGTTTGGCAGTGCAGTTTAAATTATTAATTTATGTAACCAAACAAAAAAACAAATAAGTTTAAAGACGTGTATTTATTTATTAATCTCTTCTCAGCAAAAAACCCCCCCAAAACTCTTCCATCACTTTTAAACAGTGAAATACTGACAGCCAGACTAAAAACGAAAATGAATTTGAAACACATAATAATCATTCCAGTCATCGTGTCTCAAGTCCAGCTTGATTCTCAGGTGATTTATTTCCTGTAAACTTGAGCTGCAAGTTAAAAAAAAAACATTGACTTGAGTTTTCAACTCCACTAAATTTGAAATTCAGAAATATAATTAATGCAATGACAGCTCTATTGGATATTACACTTAAAACACATTACCACGCCAGCATGGTGTGAGCACACACATATGAATGAATTAAAAACTGAAACCAAAACAGAGAGAGCATTCATGCGTCAAATCTGTTCTAATGGCGAAATGGCTGGTTAGACACCACATTTGACATGTGGTCATTAAAGGAAGTTAAAAGATCATTTCTGGAAAACAAAGGCGACCTGAGAGTCACTTCATACACCTGAAAGTGCGCGCAGTTGCAAAGGGACAGTCAGTGAATGTATTGTCACACCATATTTGCACACAACATTTTCAACGGAGTCAGGACTCATCAAGATCTGTCTCTTCAACACCGACAGATTCTGACAGACAACATTCAAACCAAATGAAACTGATAAATGAGGAGGTGTTATTCATCAGCTTCTTTGGAAAATATACCAGCCTACTCAATTGTTAAATGCCCTTTTCACCCACTCATACCTTTACACTGATTAAAAGTCCCTTTATAACGTTGGAGAAGAACGTGGCTTGGAGTCAGTTTAACAAAACATTTGAGTAAATGCAATTTTACAGGGAATTTATAAACAAGCTAATGTCTGTTTAGGATAAATATTCTAGACGGGTCCCAGACCTTTAAATCAAAATTAAAGGTTTGTAGTCCCTGTTTGCTAATCACAAAACAGAAATTATACAGATGGGATTAAAAAAACAATAGATGTAAAATTAAAATATAATGTTTTTTTTTTTTTTTTTCCTTTGGAGAATGGTATAAGAATGGCTTGTGTTTAGGATTCTCACAGCCTGGGGAAATAAGCTTCTCTGTAGTCTAGTGGCACAGCAGTGGAAAACTTTGCATCACTTTACCCCAGATAACATCTGCATTAGTCACTACCGCATCACTCGCCGGCCTCACCACGGATACTTCTGTGTTATTTACCACTGGGCACTTCTGCAACACTCGTCAGGAAGTTTCCTCTGTATCTCACGCCATCAGATACATCTGTATTATTCGCCAGCAGATTCTACTGTATCACTCGCCGCAGGATACTTCTGTTCTGTTTACCGGATGACAGCAGCGAGAACAGGCCATGGCACGAGTGGTCATCATGTTTTAGTATCTTTCAGGCTCTGCAGTGTCACCACTATCACTGATAAGTGGTAGTTGGGTTGGTTGGTAGTTCATGGTGTTTGATTCAATGATTCATTCAGTTTTTTGTTTTTTTTTCATGAATATTGCAAGAATGATTAAAAATAATTTGTCAACATAAAATTCAATTTTCAAAATCTTATTTAAGGAGAGAATAAAATGTCAATAGAAATGGCAACATGAGGTTTTAAATCGCAGGAGCTCTCTGTACAAAGGTAAGTCTCCCTGAACACCGCAGCGCTGCTCTCATAGTAAAATTATGTACAGTTTTATCCTTCATGCGTGGTGGGAGGTTTTTTTTTTCTTTGTTGTCTTCTGCTTCCTCTGTTACAGCTCTCTATAGATGCTGTTACTCTCAACACTAGATCATTAGGCGGAGCTCATCTTAACTGACGACAATATCTGCTTTGAGGGGGAACGCTTCTTTGAGGATCGCACGTGGTATGTTTGCACCTTAACCCTAATTCTTTGGAAGACGCATACATTATTATTTAGTTTTAAATACACATGCCTATCTCAGCTGCTCCTGTACCTCTTTGAGCACATGTTTTGTGTGCATGACCTTTTTAACTAATCTAATTAGTTAAATATTCAACTCAACTGATTAACCTAAATTGAACTTTGGACATCTGCCATTTCATCTGAATCTTTGTTCACCCTTTTCTGCTGTTTGTTCTTAGACCCAAAGTTCACACTAGGGACCAAAGTGTTGTAGACTCTGATCCGGTCTGTAGCCCGACGGCGTGTCATTCAGTTAGACGCTGTCACATTGCGTGAGTCAGTGATGGAGCTACAGTCAATTGTTTTTAAAGTAAAAAAAAAAAAAAAGAATAAATAAATCTGGCTCTTGAATCGTTTACCGTGACCAAATGATGGCTTGCGCAGAAATGTAAAGATTCCATTAATGCTATAAATTCATATCTAAGTGATTCTTCAATCTAATTATATAAAAGAGAAGTGAGATTCTTATGATTCACGCAGTGATTCAGTTCATTCGGCAACAAATTCACTTATGTTCAGGAATTTTGGTTCATAGCCAGGCTGCAAACTGAGCACTCCGGACTCTGTTCCTCACTGACTGAATTATCCCTACCTGCTGTGATACTGTCTTGCTTTTTGTACTGCGCTGAGCAGAGCATGCAATTGACCAGTGAGACGATGGTGATCGCTCAAATCGGTGTACGAACCCTCAGCCGATGAAGAAGATCTTTCTCTTCTCTCTCTATATAAGGCACCTTTCAACTGAATATTGTTTGAGCAGCAATTGAAGTCATTGCCATTGTCCAGATAGATAGATAGATAGATAGGTAGACAGACAGAAAGTTAGATAGATGTAGATTTTGTTCAAAGCTACACAGCACCCCCTTGTGGTTGAAACAGACTAAACAGGTCAAATACTCAAACCAAATGTCCTTTTCTTCTCGTGCAGAGTTCAACGATGGCCGCTGGTTCAACATTTTCCTTGGAAGACCTTAAAGGCTTGGATGACTTATACGACAACGAATCTTATTACGAGCCTGACCAGCATTGCTGTGATGAGGGTGATATATGCGACCTGAACGAGGGCATGCAATTCGAGGCCATGTTCATCCCGGTTTTGTACTCGGTGGCCTTTATCGTGGGTGTCCTGGGGAACGGGCTGCTGCTGGGAGTTCTGTTCCGGAGCAGGAAGACTTGGAGTGTCACCGACACCTTCATTCTCCACCTGGGGGTGGCAGATGTCCTGCTGCTGGTGACGCTGCCCCTGTGGGGTGCACAGGCCCGTCAAGCTTCTGGGTGGATCTTTGGCACACCTCTGTGCAAGATCACCGGAGCTGTTTTTACGGTAATAACAGCACATAATAGTATGACAACAGTAAATATGCAGTGGTTGTTTGTTTTTTTTTCACTTATCTTTGGCTGATCTTCTTTTGTTCCTTCAGATCAACTTCTACTGTGGGATCTTTCTCCTGGCCTGCATCAGTCTGGACCGCTACCTGTCCATCGTCCACGCCACCCAGATGTACTCCCGCAGGAACCCCTGGGTCGTTCACATCAGCTGCCTGGCAGTGTGGCTCTTCTCCCTGTTGCTCTCCATCCCTGACTGGATCTTTTTGGAGGCTCTGACGGATGATAGAAGAGAAAAAACGGAGTGTGTTCACAACTTCGCAAAGTTTGATAGTCTGCCAAAAGATTCACTCGAGGTCAGTAAGGCAGTGGGTGACTGGCGGCTGGCGTCACGCCTCCTCTACCACATAGTGGGCTTCCTGCTGCCCTCAGTGATCCTGATCTTCTGCTACTCCTGCATCCTGCGGCGGCTGCGGTGCGGCACCCAGGGCCTCCAGAAGCAGAAGGCTTTCAAGGTCATCGTGGCCGTGGTGGCGGTTTTCTTTCTCTGCTGGACGCCGTACAACATCACCCTCATGGTGGACACACTGAATACTGGCAGCAGCAACGAGACCTGTGGAGTCAGATCATCTCTGGAGAAAGCCAGGATAATCACCTCCTCCATAGGTTACCTCCACTGCAGCCTCAATCCCATCCTGTACGCCTTTGTGGGTGTGAAGTTCCGGCGTCAGCTCATGAACATCCTGAGGTCACTGGGCTGCAAGATGAAGACAATCCACCAGTCCAGCAGGAGGAGCTCCATTTGGTCCGAGTCCGGGGACACCTCCAACTCCATCGCAATCTGAGCGAGAGAAACACGAGCTGACTTCAACAGACAGAGACATTCACGGCCAAGTGTGGAACGTGTTTCTTTACATTTCCTGTGTTATGTAACCCGCAGCAGGCTATGCCTTTTCAATTTCCTGCCTTTCATGGTGCATTTTTAGTCCTAGATGAATACTGACATGACCACTGGACAATTAACTTTGTCTGTCTGAGCCTTTAGGTCATACACCTGTACTTGTAGGCAGCAGATCTATTTTTCTTGTGTAGCAGAAATATAATATGATCCTTTTCTGACTCCGAGACGGAACTGTAACATAAATGAATCAGGGAAACATGTAGCCGACTGCAGTCGGTATTGTGACTTATTTGTTTTACTTATCTACTTATTACTTATTATTATTTCTCATTCAACTCATTACATATTTTATATTACATTTTTTCTGTATATTGCATTATATTTTTCTGTACGGTATGAATAAAATGATATTTTCTCAACCATTGACGTGCAATTTCAACATGTCAGTACTGCAACAGGGTCAAACGGACAATTTCTGCCGACCGAGGATACGTGCAGCTTTCAATTTCAATGCGGGGATGCTGTGCAAAAAAACGCTCGGTAAGGGTAAGAAAATATCATGTTTTGAAGTTTCATGGTCCATTTCTGGAGCTTCACAGCAAACACAGCGTGGCAGCATTCTCCCAAGCAACTGAAGAAGATGGGGAGTGAAAACGCAGACAAGAAAACATAAAATGGCTCCATACAGCCGTGATATCCCAAGTTGATCTGAAAAAAAGAAGAAGACATTATTTACACCCTTGATGCACGTTAGACCAGCCGCAGTGAAGATTTTGGTTTGACACAGGGAAGCAAATATTGTCTTGTGAAGTCGATTTGGGAAGTTGATACTTCCAGAGACTTAGATTACGTAGCACAAGCTGTGCAGAGTCATATTGTCATACTTTATTTCTATTTCAGCTGGTTAGGAGAATGCTGCATTGCCGTTTTGCTTCGACGCTCCAGAAATGTTTTGTGAACTACAAAACTTCACCTGACATTCCTTCGACATGGGTGAGAGAAGATGATAACCTAATATTTCATGTTCGGATGATTTATGCTGTAAACAAATTGTGATCTTTTCTTATCCTTACCAAGTGTTTTTTGTACCTTAGCCAAACTTTAAGCACAGCATCGCAACCGAAAATTGAAAACTAGTAGTAGTAGTTGTAGATAAAGATAACATTTTATTTTTTTTGGCTACGTGATTTTTGCGCCACAGAGACGGCTGGAAAATGTACAGTGGTTGCCGAACTTACCCAGTTTTGACGGCGGCCTGTAAACGGTCAGCGTAAAGTCAGCCGATACACAAGGAACAACGTACAAATTAATCTGTGGCTTTACAGAAACTCACAGTGCCAACATCATATTTTGGAAACGGAGCTCCTGTATAAGGGCAATTCTGATAATAAATAATTATTAACATTTTCCTGTTTGTGTGCAAAAACAGACAAACAGTCCTGCCAGAACAGGGAGGGCTTAAGACATAATGGTGTACGTGAGCGTTCACCATTTTTATTTTAGATACCTAGAAAATACTACAGAGATTAGTTTGTGGTTAGCGATCAAGGCTGTTCCACAGAAATCTACTCATCTGTATCATATGAGGTCTTTCCTGTTTACAAAAAAGCCTGACTGCACTCTCCAAAATGGAAATGTCTGTGTGATGCAGCTTCGACTGTTCGCAAGGAGCCAGTAAAGACGCTTGGGATTTATCTCATGCACCTTTTTTTTTGTTTCTCTTACTGTGTAATCCCCTTTAACAATCTGAGCCTGACTCACCTTTATTTTACTGCAATTTTAATCTAAACAGATGATTTTTGGCATTTTCTTTTCTATAAAGCAAGGGACACGCTCATAAAGGCGCACGCTGTAGCGAAAGTTGTGCCTCAAATGTCACATGAAACCTTTTCGCAGAAGTTAGACTGCGCAACATCCCTTTCCATTCTCTCTTCTCTTTCAGCGCGTACAATGCACGAGACATTCTTTGACAAATTCACTTTATTTAACGCAATGCACGCGCCTGATGATATATATCGCTCAGATAAGGTGATTATGCACAAGAACAAACACTAAAAAAAAAAAAAAACCCACACGTGGCAGTTTCAGTGGAAATATCTGACATCTTTTTTGACAGGAAATTGAAACAAAGTGACAAAAAGCTGCCGCACATCCTCAGACGTGTGGTTTTTTTTAACAGATGGTAATTCATGTGACAGGCAAACATATGACTAAGAGCAGGGTGGAGGAGGTGCTAAACGATTGGCCTAAGTTACATTACGGCAACAACCACTGTACCTTTAACAGCTTCCTCCTGAGCAAGCAGCTCTACTGGTTCTGTCACTGTGACTGAAGGCAAAACCGAGTGACACGTTCACAAACTCTCCCACATCTCTTCTCGGTTGACAGCTTGGTTAGAGGAAATAACTCCTCTATTTAATGCAACACGTACATGTAACTATAACCAGTAGTGTTATAAACGTGACTTGTTGCTGCTGCATCATTCAACCAACATATCTCAGTTTAGACCACTTTTTTTAATTTTTTTATTTCTAGTCTTCAGCTCTGTTTGAACTTCAACTTCTGGTTTAAGGGGAGAGAGGAAGCTAAAGAAGTGGCCTGGAGGGCGGGAGAGAGTTTCATTCTTGTGTGAAATTACTGCACATGGAGTTATTAAAAGATTTGTGAAAAGACACTTTATTTCAGCTTGCATTTTTATGTGATTTACGATTACTGCCAGGCATGTCTGGCAGGCCATAACCTGCACGGCAGCTTTGGAAGGGAAACCACAGGATTAATGCTCAGCACGAAATGAGATAGATTTTATCTTCTCTAACTCCTCTGCCACCTACACTCTTCTTTCCTGTCTTTGCACAAAGCAGACCCCTGTTCTCTCGTTGCCAAACAAACAGGCGAGTCCTCAGAGAGAAAACACAAAAGGCAGCGGCAACAGAGCCCTTTTTTTTTTTCGCCCTCTTCCTCCTCCTCCTCTATGTCGCTCACTGTCACCTGACTGATGACATCACCGCCCACTTGTGTCATCCTGTGTCATATACAGTATCACGCAGCCATGTTGCAAGAAGGAATTGAGAAAGAAGAAAAAAGAGGGAGAAAAAAAAAAAGCCTGTGGGATCCACAGTGAGGAAATTCCCTCACTTGACTGTGGTCATGAGGGACAACTGCTGCGCAATCGTGGAATTCACACCGTCTTTACTGCCAGAGGATAAAATGACAAATCAAAAGTAAAAGCTTGTGATATGTTGTCAGCCATAAAGTTATACAATGTGTTAACAAAGAAACAGCTTACATTTCTTGACATTACAAACATTAGGAGCTTTATGATGGTTGTGGAACGGCTGAAAACATTCTTTTCTTAACTTCACAGAAAATAGCAGTTTGATTTAAATAAAACAATAACACACAATAAAAGAAATATTTACACTCGAATAAAAACTGGTTCGGAGTGACAAGCTGATGGTGTGCAACAGTGATTACAAAACAGGAGTACAACAGTAGGTGTCACCATGACGTGGCTCTGAAACCTTCACATTTTAGTACAATGTGACGGAGTCATTCTTTTATAAATATCTATTTTCTAATATTAGACACAGCTTAGTCCTTTACCCCTCGAACTCATGACATGACCTCACACTGAATTCCCCTCAGAGGCGGGAGCATTACTGAGTTCACTTCTGAGTCACAGGAGGTCATTTTTGCTGTCAGCATTGACTTGACTGCACCTGGTGGTCAACATTCATCGGCTCTCTCTCCCCAACCTCATGATTCTGGTCAGGCAGGACTTCCTCGCCCACGCCCAGCTCCCACAGCGAGCCCACAGATTTGATTGGAGCACGTCTTAGCAGGGCCAAAATCTGTTTCCTGAAGTTTCGGCACAGGCCGAGATAGAGCAGAGGCCTGAGGCAGGCGTGAGCGCAGCCAAGCATGGACGTGACCAACAGAGCTGTGTTCAGGGAACCTCCTGGAGTTCCACCATCATGTTCCTTCGAGATGCTCCTGACTGTGTCCACAATGAGTGTGATGTTGTATGGCATCCAGCAGAGGAAGAAGACTCCCACCAGAGGGAGGATGACCATGATGGACCTCTGCTTCTGGAGGCCTTTAGAGCTGCGCTGCAGGCGCAGCAGTATGAAGGAGCAGCAGATGATGAGGGCGGCTGCAGGCAGCAGGAAGCCCAGCGTGTGGTGGCCCAGGCGAGCCACAGAGTATTTATGAACGCACACTACTGTTTCATGAGCTGGTTTGGCCACAGTGAAAATCCAGTCAGCGATGGAGAGGATCAGGGAGCCGAGCCAGACCAAAAGGCAGCTGATGTGGACTAACCTGGGCCTCTTCTGGGAGTACAGCTGGGTGGCGTGGATGACGGACAGGTAGCTATCCAGACTGATGCAAACCAGCATAAATATCCCACAGAAGAAGTTGACCTGGGAAAAAGAAAAGGAAAGCTTTGATCTTTTGTAAGACAGGAAATCTCAGGCGGTCTTCATGACATTAGTTTCACTTCTGCCCTACTCTGACCCCCTCCTTTTGACTTTTCCCAGAAATGTGTCTGGAGAATGTGGATGTCAGGGGGGAGTATACTTGCTCAATCACAGTGTTAAAAAAAAGGACAATGACCCTGCCAAGAATCTTAAATATGATGGAACGAATGGCCTTCAGCCAAACACACTGCAGCCAAAAACAACTTTCTCACATCTTGACTGCGAGGACCACCCTTCCTCTGCCTGTTCTCAACACCACTGAGTACTTACATCAAAAACGGCTCCACTCATCTTGCACAGAAATCCGCTGAGGCACCGGGCACAACTTTGAGATGCCTGTGCAGCCCAGATGGGCAGCGTCACCAGCAGCAGCAGGACGTCTGCGACGCTCAGGTGGAGGATGAAGGTGTCTGACATGCTCCAGGATTGCCTCTTCTGAGCCAGAACGGCCAGGAGCAGTCCGTTCCCCAGCAGACCTATGACCATCTGCACTGAGTACAGAACCGGGACCACCACCGCAGCGGTGGCTCTTGTCTCCAACTCATCCTTATACTCATAGTCATTGTCATAGTCGAAGGTGTCATTTTGCCTGAATAATCCATCGAGGTCCACTTCCATGCTCATCTATCGTGGAGACAAAAACACAGTGAGAGGTGAAAAATGCTGTGGCTCCTCAGACTCTGGATGCGCAGGCTTATAAAGCGTACTCTCGGGGTGAAGTCTTCAAAAAAATCTCCCTCTGGAAAGCCCAGCTGATGCTTTATAAACACACACAAACACACACACACAGCTCACATGCTATAATGTCACTGGGTGAGGCAACAGTGGAGTGGGCTCAAACGGAAAGCACAGTTCCCCTTGACCATGCACGCATACACACACACACACACACACACACACACACACACACCCCTCCTCTCTACACACTCACACATACTTATAAATAAATTAAACCATGTTATGCAGAGTGGCTGCGGAGTGTTATTATTATCACTTTTACTGTTAGTTGCGCAGTCATAAAACGAAACTACAAGTGCCGCCAGGTGTCAAGATAAGGCTCATTTGTTAAAAAAGAGGGTGCGCACATAAATTTGACATACGGGCCTACAGCAGGATCTGTATCGAGGAAATAACCAGAAAGGGAGAAGCTTGGCTGTTAACAATGCACCGATGGCTATAACTGCAATTACGCGGCAAGTCTCTAGGTGATCACACCGTCATGACAGCCATTATGAAGGCTTTCATAAGAGCCAGTATCAAGGTTTTTTCTTTTCTTTTACAAGACAAAGAAACAACCGAACACTGAGAGGTTTGCACACTCACCATGAAGGGCATGAAGGCTTCAGCTGCAGATTTAGAGGACAATACGCGCCCTGTGGACCGATGATACTAAATTGGGACGAACAGCAACCCACACTTCACACCGGGGTCAACAGCTTCGGACGAGCAACTACCATCTCCGCTGTTAAAGGAGGGCGGACGGACGATCGTCTGCAGCTGTCGCGCGCCCCTCCAAGCCCGGCCCGAAACACGCACGCAAACTTTCTCCAGGTTTGCGCGCAAACTTTTAAGTATCGCCGAAGTTCAAAGGAAAGCCGTGTGGCATGTTTAAATGGGCCCACGGGCTGAGGGTGAATCGCAAAAACAAAAACAAAAAAAACGCCCGGGCGGCGGAGGACTCGGTGAGGAACAGGCGAGGAGAGACGCCGCGCGTCGCCAGATGGAAGTTTTACAACGCGCACGCACTCCGCGCTCACACTGTAATCTATTACACGCACGGAGTAGACTCGCGCGCACTTTAGTGACCTCTCCACTGGATTGTTTTGGTTCGGCAAACGTCAGTTCTTATCGCACATTGTCGTTTGTGCCAAAAACCTGCCAACTCACACGAAAAACCGCGTCGCCCGACCGGTGGTTTTTCAAAATAAAACGCGTCATACGATTCACTGCAGCGTCTAGAATTACAAAGCCGAGAAAGGGAGGTTGAAGCACAGCCAGCGACTTTCGGTTTATGGTGAAAAGTGTGAGACGTGATAAAAATTGCACCTTCTGTGAGACATTAAACATAAATGCGGGAAATAGTTCCTTTATTTTGAAAGACGAATTGCCCATCGTCCGCCTACCCCCCTGACTTGACGCTGCTGTGGTAAACACTGAGGTCTGGAGACAAAGCAGGCGGATAACCCGCTGCACATGGAGGCACCTTCCACTAGATGGCGCTGTTGTGTTTCTACAACTGACCTTAGAGGACAGCACAGTTTAACGCTGTTACTTTGATTGTATGTGGCGAACCCTGCCACCTTTCTCGCTTCAAACTGTTCTGAGAACCCTTTTTCCCTCTGGAGGAGCTTGTTTATTCACTTATGGAAAAAGAATATTGAACACATTTCTGAGTTTGTATTATTGCCACATTGGAATCAGAATCAGGGTCAGAATTCCATTATTGTCCCACAAACGGGGAAATTTGTTTGCCACAGCAGGCAAAGGACAGTAGTATTTTAAAGATTAATAACAATAGTAACGAATAAACAATATAATTAAAAGGTAAGAAATAGAATAGAATAGAATAAACTCCTATATACATATGAACATAATGCACAAAATTAACATTAACTTGAATCATAAACAGTCTGGCAGTGGATTGTTATTTACAAATAATAATAAATATAGGTATTTATAAAAAAAAAAGGCCAGATAGTGCTAAAAATGAGAATTGAGTTATGTATGCTACTGGGTCTGGATGTTGTAATTTTAAATTGCGAAATTAAATTGAGAAATAATTTCTTCTCCAAAAACTACATAGTGCCCTCAAAGGTCCACTTTCTTTGGTGATGCTGGTGATTTTTTAGTCTCATTTGCAACTCATGGCTGGGTCAGATTACGAACCCAGGGTGTCAGTATTTGACGAGTTGGGAATGAGACTTAAAAGTCATCTATCTTCCAAATCGGACCTTCAATTAGGACTTTGAATGCATCACTTGTAATGCAACATATTTAGATCATTGTACTTCTCAGAAAAAAAAAAAGCTCAGGGTGAAGTCTGGTTTCTATTTTAGAAACAACTGCTGTTTTTATTTTAGAGCAAAGAACACGTTAATTCAAGGGCCATTTTTTTTAATCAGTTATTGAATGTGGTGTTATCTTATACCAGCAAATGCATGCAAATTAATCTTCTTTGAGAACGTTGGATTCAGTGTATCATGCTGAATTGCAGTTTGCCTCTGACTCAGGTTTTCACACACATCACACTTCGCTGCAGCTTGTATGAGGAAGTCGGTTGCTCTTCTTCGAACAATCAGAAACTGGAACGCTGGTACATTTTTCTTTACAAGGCCACACTGCAAGAGCTCCTTCCTCATTTGTGATCTCTTCTGAACCCTTAAATTATCAGCAGAGGTGACCTTCAGTCGTGCAGAGACACTGCATATGTTGTTCCTCAAACTTTATAAAGTTTTTGCAGCTTCTCCAATACAGAAACATGTTAAACTTGATCACTTACTCAGTAATGGAACTTTATAAAAATAGACTTCAGGATTATTTGGACACTGAATCCGCATGTCCTGTTACTGAACACTGATAAATCTTCTTCATGTAAGTTGCTGATTGTTTCAAGTCAGTCACTTGTTCCACTTTCTGAAGCTTTTCATGCTGCGGTCTCGGTCGGGACTCTGTTTTTAAAAGAGATTCTGAATCTCAGTGGGAATATTGCTGGAAAAATAAAGGCTAAATATAAAGAAAACAAAAAGAATCTATAACTTGACTACTGCTTCTTCTTCTGTTCTAGATCCTTTCATTTGACCACTAGATTCACGGCTGATTAAATATTTTTAATTTAAAAAAATGATCAGTTTAAAAAAGAAATAAAAAATGTATTGTTCTTCAATCCCAGTCTTTGGGTCCCTCTTCCCTGCATGTTTTAGACATTTCCCTGCCCCAACACACCTCGTTAAGGTGTGTTGGGGCAGGGAAAAATCTAAAACATGCAGGGTGGTAGAGTGGGGGTGTTTACACTGCAGTATCACCATCAACATCTGACCTGAATACTCCAAGACCGACTGAGCTCTCTGATTTTGAATTTCCTCTTCAAACATGAACAATAGCATGCCGTCTTTCCAGCACAACAGCGTCAGTTTGTAGCTCCAGACTGAACTTCATTTGCATTTGCCTTAATCGTGAGATTTGCATTGAGGTGGCGGCTGCATGTTGTGCCGGATGAAAGCATTAGTGAGAACTTGAGATGCTGATGAATATATAAACGGGACACCATATTTTATCTCCAAAATATTTATTATTTTTTAAAAAAAAGTTTTGGTTTTACGCAACATTGAATGAGTCACACTCTCTTATTTCCCGTTTCGCTGGGCACAGTTCACTTTTGAAGCACGCAGCTCACAGAACAGCTTCAAATGGATCAGGAAAAAAAAAAGGAAAATGAGACATTCAACATTTACAGCTTTTCAACATATATACAGATGTTTTCATTGTTTAGTGAGACGAAACTACAAATTATCTGGGGGTAGCATAACATTTACTGAGAGTCAGGATGTGAGATAAGGGCCTGGCCTGAAGCCAACGGCTACATCTTCGCTGCTGAACAAGCTTTTCTGGAAATATGAAGAAATCTATGTTTCACAAGATTTGACCTATAGACAAAAAAAAAAGCAACATGTTTTCACTGAGAGGT